>JAUUEB010195529.1:0-13885 GCA_032362205.1 Clione limacina | reverse complement strand
TCCAGAAATAAGTATTAATTGCAAAAAGGCTCTTCTAGTAACTATCTTAAACCATCTTTCACAATTTTTATCTTTTTATGTTATGGCCCTTTTGAATATTTTGCTATATGTCTTTGTTATATTTTTGCGAACACCACGGGTAATTGATTGGTTGGTGAAACTGAAAAAGAGTCAATTAAATTATGTTTTACTGAATGCATCTGTACGATTAACTATATAAAGGAGAGAATATCTTTAGTTTCATAACCCTACACTGATAAATTTTGCAAGATTTTTTTCCCGACAGGTAGCTGAAATTGAACAATATTTACCGATATAAGTAATGATATATTTCATCCCAAATTCGGACTTGTGAGTTCAACTGCCGTAATATCCTTCCAACAGTGAATCAGCTTTGACATCTTCGATTTAACTTTGCATCTATTAACGGGTATACCAAAAAATATAGACTACTTTTTTAATTAATGTGTATAAAGCACTTGTCTTAGTGTTTCGAGTGAGCTTTTGACAAAAATAGCATAATATTATATCTTTTACGCAATCAAGATGATCTATCCAAAACTCATGAAGTTTTCCATTTAAATGCTCCATTTATTTTAATTTACCTTTTTAACAAATTGTAAATTATTTTCATTTGTTTAGAACGGAGACAAAACACATAGCATTGTCTTCATGGTAACAAACACAATATGTTCTAATCGTTTATAAACTTCAACGATGGCGCTGATTACAAGAAAAAAACGAATTCAGTTCAGGATAGGCTATGTGCACGATCATGTTCACAACTTCTCCAAATTTAATTGTTAAGGGTTGAAATTATCTAGTCTCAATTGCACATTTAAGTAAACCACTCACATACTGAGTAAACCTGATCGTTTTGATGATAAAAGAGTCAACATTGCAGGAATAGGAATCATAGCTACCAAAGACGAATTGAGAAAGCGTAGTTATAGAGTTTTTAATGCCGTGCAGTTTGCTACGTACCAATATCTATTCTCGGACATTACGGATTATGTTAAAGACTTTCTCACGTCGTTCTCCGAAAATTCGTAGACAAGGAATAAAATGATTGGTTAATATACATTTTTTTTTAATGTTTGAGGCGTAGTTTTAAACACCAGTACGACAGTCTTCGTGGTCTATGTCTAGGCCGACGAATTTGAACGGAACAGACCCTGGGTTCGAATCCAGCCAAAGCCTAAGGTTTATATATGGTGAAATTATAAATAATTTATGAGTATTTCCGCACTGTTACCTGGTCTTAATATCCTAAGCTTTTAACGCAGACCAAGTCCAACATGGTGTTGCAAAAATCGTGTTTTAATTACTGGGAGTTAAAATTATGCATACATGCATAGAATAATAAATAGTGAATACTTGCTGGCTGAGTTTATCTACCAATTTTATGGCACAAGAGTTTGATATCGTTGAATGAATATCAATCTAGTTTTAACGAGATCGATATTCATCCATCGATATCAAACGAGTGTGCCATTATTTGGGTAGATAAACTCATATAGGAAGTATTCATTTTATTCCACTTGGCATATTTCATAAAGGTTTGGTGATTTTTCAAAACATACACAACCTACGTTATACATATTATAAGCAAACTAACAAACAAAAAATGTGCGACTCTATTTATTAACTTATATGAACGACCCAACTGGAGAAGAATCGATACTCACAAATGTCTTACACCATGTGGCGCAAATCAGAAGAACAAGAGACCCCCAAAAACAAACCCACGCGGGGACGCCCGTCCCGCATCTTAGTGTTTTAAGACTCGCCGTCCTATATTGTGTCAACAAACATTATCACTAATATTTATTGCATGGGGACTTCCTTTCTTATTATCAAACAGTTCATGGAATAAAAAAATGATATTTTCCTTCAAATCCATTTTATGGCCTATTGTATAGCTACGTCCCTTGCTCTACATAATCAAACAAGCAGACAGCCACCTATGAAGGGGCATAATCCTTTGAATTCATAACATGATTTATTTTCTTGTTTTTCCCTTGTTCTACAAACTCTTCTAACTTCTGATGATTTAAAAAGGCTACAGAAAGACATTCTCGATACATTAGCCAATTAAGATAATAAGTGTGTAAGTCATACAAATCTTGAACACTAAAGGAAAATGTATGATGAAAAGGAATAAAAAAAAAGTTGAGAAACTTGGTTACATCCAACTAGTCGCGCCTTTGGGAAAATCTATATTGAGGGCTCGCAATTAATAACGCAAATAAAGATGTTACCAGAGGTGATGCTGACGGTGAAACTGCCAAAGTTACATCAACTATACATCGTCTCGCTCAAGTGGGTTTCTTTAGTTTGGCGTTCTATTCAACCGACTTGCTGGGTGCAATCAATGGCAGTGAAATCAAAAGGCTTACCTTGTTGATGTGTTTAGACCACTAAAAAGGTATTTTGGAACAATTCAGCAAGTCAGTGAAATTAAGCCAGACTTAAATAGTCTCTATGTCACCTTATCACGAAATAGAAGAGACGTATACAATCTGGCAACTGTAAACCCGGGCTTTCCAGCGCGGACAAGGAAAATGAAATGTCAAAATTCCACTTTATCACTGTCAGCATGGAAGAACATCCCAACGCTTCTGTAAAAAGCTGCGTACATAATATATATCAGCCTATATACCAGGCAGGAGCCCAATAAAGAGTGTCGCCCAAATGGAAATTTTGTCGATTTTGCACTTTTTAGCACACAAGTTGACAGTTTGAAGTAAGATAATAAATTAGGAACTTGCATTACATAAACAAAATCTTCAAATATTGTTTTCAAATAAAGTTATGAGTAATATTGTATTATAATATCATAAAGCTATATAAAAAAATAATAAAAAAAATAAGCTGTTTTCATAAAAACTGCTCTGTCAGAGTCTTATGAAAAGCATTTTGTTTAAGCTATTCAATTTTCTAATTTTTTGACTTTGGTGCTAATAGGTGCAAAAACGACAAAGTTATAAACGTGTTTTGGGGACATTCCTTATTTGACACATGTTACACTATAATGAATTCCCAAGAGCACGGGTCTGTCCCAAACCATTGACATGACAAGTTTGAAAACATGAAATATATCAGCTTTAAGCCATACTTTGACTGTAAGTTTTTAAAACTAAGTCATATTTAATGTTCTTTTAAGCGTATGAAAAGGACATTCAATGAAAATTACATAACAATATGTAATAATCAACAGTTCCATAATGAGGAATTGGGTTAACCGCTACATTCAATCAACATATAGAAATATGTTAGGAAAAAAACGATGAAAACAATAACCTTCTAGAAACATCATAATTGAAATCCATATACATCATAGGGTCTTTTTCGATTACAAGGAACAATTTTGATTTGAGAGTTTAGCGTGATCAAAGTTGTAGACGTCACCAGCTTGTAAAATCAGGTAACTATGTGGTGGGTAGGTTCTTTTGCTGAAGTGTCATTAATCACAGTGTGTCATATCCCATATAGTTCACAAGTAAAAAGTATTCACTACTGAAAGGATGATAATGTATTATATATATTGACCATATTCTTTGTTTGTCATTGATATGAAAAATTCAAAACCAATATACTGATCAAATTTATAAAAATGTTCACGAATTCAGCAATTTCGCTTTTTTCATATTCCGATTCTGAAAATAAGTCTGAATTCGTAAAATAAAGACTCATTGATCCATACAAATGCAGCTAGCTTGATACAAATCACAACATGTGAGAAAACATCAGAAGAAATTAGATCCATAACATGATTTATGAAGATTCATGCTTCGTTTATCATAGTCACGGATGATCAGCTATCTCCCAAAATTTAAACACATTTATTTTAATTTTATCCTGAAAGGTGTCAGAGTGCAACATCGTCAACAGATCCCCCTTGTTGGTGGAACACTGCAAGTTCTTTCTTGCCTACAACATGAATACTAGCGGGACGTCGCCTTAGTGCAACAGGAGCGGATGCCTGACGTCTAAGGACGACGGGCTTTCCGTAACTGGTCCCGTAATTGCTCCCGTAAGTGTGCTCGATAGGCCTCTCGATGGTGGTTTTTCCGGAGTAATCCATTGGGTACAATTTGAGCTTCTTCGACCTGAACTTTTTGCTGCTACTGCTAGACTTGATGGACTCGTTGTCAAACTGGACCCTGAGTGAACTGCGTCTTTCGATTTCTTCTTTGGTGGGCATCTGTCTGTAGCTCAATCTATTTGGGAGGATGAATGAAGAACTCACACGTCTGTGGTCGTGGTCAGAGCCACGTGGGACCAGAACTCGACCCTGGTAGTTTTGAGCCGGTGCACGCAGGATTATTGGTTGCGTATCTACTGATCGTGTGACTTGACCATTACTATGGAAACGTGTGCTCATCTGACTGTCATCATCGATAACTGTGATCTTTGTCAACTCTTCTGTGATGTCATCCTCGACTGTAGTTTCAATCACTGGCTCTTTATCATTACCGTTAATATCAACACCATTACTCAGTCCAGGTTCAGACTCTATTTCAGTTTCAATGACATAATCCTCGCCATTATCGTTATCCACGTGCTTTGTGCTACCGAGTGTGATCATTGAGGTCATTACATCTTCGTCAGGATCTCCTGTGACTTTCACGAATGAGGAGTGCAAAGCTACACTAGGGTCAGGGTGGTGGCCGTTTCCGTTTACAATGACAGCAGAACCGTTAGACAAATGACTTTCTTTCTGCTCATTGAACACCTCAGCTAAATGTCTGTTTGCGTTAATAGTGCTGCGGCCGCTCAAAGTCCAGTTCCCGTTTCCACTTTTCTTCATCTCAGTATTTGAGAATTTTGCATGTCCCTGGATCTGAGTGAAGATGCTCGTCATGTGGATGGCATCAGCCTCAGACCCACAACGCACAGCGACAACCCTGTACTTTTTTACACGGTCGGCAAGAACAAACATTACACACGAATTCATGTATGGGTTACGCATTGCAGCACGCACTAAAGAGAACTGGTAAAACTCAGCTTTGTCTTGAAATAGTTTTGTACGTTTGATGCGAAGTCCAGACGAGTTAAGTGTAACCTTAACAAGTTTACCTTTTTCTGCACTTGCGTAGCCGGCTACATTAAGCATTAGTTCATTAGAGAAGACATTCTCCAACCAGACGCCGATGTAGCTCACTTTCTTCGTTACCTCTAGAGTGGCCATTTTGAACTTCTTGGACTGCTTTGTGGTACACACAAGCCCAAGAAAATATTACGAAAGATCCACTCGTTAGAAGACAGACAGCTTGTATAGTTTCTTTGGGTTTAATACAGGACTATTCTGTACGTGACTCCGGAGACTTATAACCTCATACTGTTATACACGTGTTGAATTAAATGATGCTCTCGACATAATCTGAGGATGATAAAATTAATAAATATAAATATTTTTATATCGTTATCAAATCAAGAGCTCAATAGTAATGACATTTATTTCACTTTACTTTCTCCAAAAACGAGGAAGAGAAGTTGTACTGTTGTAATTACAAAGAAAAGTAGTGACTTATTTGAATGATCCCTTTGACTTTTAAAAGATGTAATTGAGGCTTCTTTTAGAAAGTCGTATGAGGTTTTGCTCAATTTGAATTTATGCACGTCTGATACACTTTTGGCAACTTTGGTACTTGCAGCAAGTTTGGCATTTTAACAAGTTTCGCTTAACTGGCCGCTTTGGCAAAGTTTTGTAATTGTGGCTATTTTGAGCAAGTCAAATGTTTTGAAGACCGTGTGTAGAATGAAGTTTGCCTCTGTGATTGTTCCATTAATTTCTTTAAATCTAAGTAAAGTGATTTTGCACCTGTGTGTGCATTCATTTATTTTAATAATGTTTACCAATGTTAACCATTTTTCACCAATGTTTACCGATGCAGTATTGATCAATGAGACACTGTGTATTGTGGTAGAACATTCAACATCGAATTTTTAACTAATTATTGACAAATAAATATCAAACATTCTGTCATGGGTTGCACTAACCTGTAATAAGCTGATTTTTTTATGATATGACTATGATAATGTTTAAACTATGGATTGCGTTGATGTGACGATTGCATTGGGATCATTTTTATATCACGCATTGTTGAATGTTCACAAAGACTTGTGCACAGAAAAGCATATTTTTTGTGTGCGTCAAAAGCACACTTGTGTACACCTTTGTTTATGTCATTTCTGGCCGTACTGTCTTCAATATTCCTTTGTTATAGAAGAACAATGATGCGTTTAGAACACGTATCAGATGCATGTTAAGGTGCGTAGCCAGGGAGCATGGAGGAATGCCCCACTTATTTGACACAAAAATGCTCTAAATGTGCCATAGTTTTTTTTACTAATCTCAAAATTTTCGGCCATTGAGATTGAATGATATTAAAGGTGCCCCCCTCCCCCCTCTTTTTCAAATTCCTGTCTACGCCCCTGTGGATGGTTATGGTTCGCCAACCTCTCGAGACGAGATGACACCGACAGTTATAAGGTTATCACAACTTCTCGACAAAATGATAATAAAGCATGAAAGACTACAGAGCAATGATTCGGGTTTCACCAGGGCTTTTAATGTCAGAGCTCGATGGGGTTCCTTTATAACCAAGCTTCCCTAAACAATACTAGAAAGGTTGTTCAACTCGCAATAAATATATTTAATTATAATTATTCGATATTAAATATTAATATTTTGCAAAGGATTTATTTCGCGCAAAATAAAATGTAAATACATGCCTTACCAGTGGCTCTACCATGGCCTCGGATCAAATATTCTAAAATAGAGAAATTATACAATTTTTGCGTTTTTCGAATTAACAAGCGTAATATGATCAGTTTACAACACTGACAAATAGAAAGGAAAATTTGAAGATACACAAAAGTTTTGATAATATACAAAAAAACTCAAACTCATATATTTTATGATTCTATTGCCTTTCCCTGACCAAAGTCAATTATACGCAATTTCAAAAATATGTTCAATGCAAGCACTCGATCATATTTTGCCTGCCAGAGTTTCAAGCTTTAATTGGAGTTATGATTGAGTGCCATTTTTATAAGAAATCAAACTAAAGCGCCTCTGAAACGTATTTCCTGTAAAGGCTATTGACATTGAAATAAGAAACAATATGTGTGATGCTATCGCTTTAACGGATAATTTTGGATTGAAGCAAATGTAAAATAAACAACTAACAAAAGAAGAAACATTTAGTTTAACATAGAGGCTACATTATAGCTGTCGATTGTCAAATTCGAATATAACTGAAGAGTAAACAAAATGGATCTCGCTATTTTGAGACATACAGGGTGTCCGTAAATTTTGCAACAATTTTTAAATTTTTAAAATAAAATACTTAAGACAGATATGAACAATTACTATTCAGTGAAACATTTGGTATTCATTGTGTTTCATGCTATATCTAAGCTAAGTCTTTGCTACTTCAGACTTCTTAGACACAATGAGAAATGTTAGATGCATTAATAAATAAGTACACTTTTATATAACAAGTTACTTTGTGCCAAAATCTTAGAGACCCTTCTAAAAAGCACTTTATTACCAAACCGGAAGTGAAAAGTCTTGATAAAAGTATCAAACAAAACGGCAATCAATTTAAAATGTTTTGCTGAAAACTAGATGCTGATATCTGTCCTAGATATTTATAGAATATATTATAGAATTTCAAAGTTGTTGCAACATTTACGGACACCCTGTATATTAAGCAATTTTTATTTCAGAAATAGCTTCAAATGACACTTAATCTCTCGAAACAACATGTTTTATATGTAATCCTCTGACTAAACATAACTGAATATTAACCAAATATTGTTAAATTAATATAAGACGAAACGTTTAGAGTACACGAATTATTAAGATCTGGAATCAAATGGAATCTTTGCTGAAAAGAAAACTATTCCTTAGACTTTTCCTTTCATCCTATTCATACGTGACATTGCAAAAATGCTTAGAGTATAAAAATAACTTAACATTTCACAATCTCTCTCAAGTTCGAGCTTTGTCCCTTCTTATAACTGTAGCTAAAATGATTTCTTTTCATACAGAAATTGTTATTTTGTTCATAGTTCATACTGGCTCGATTATTTTTAGCGTATCACAATGGTTATTGTTAAAAAATTAAGTCCCGCAACATATAGCGAAAGTATTTTGTTTCAGTTTTTCTTTTCCGAAAGCTGTCACCACTTCTTCATAAGAAGCTCAGTGTTTGATATCAATGAATAAGACTTTTTGGTGCAGTCGTACTCCGTCGGATAAAGGAGCGAAAAGTTGTCATTTTTCCTTGATGAAAAAAAATTACAAATATTTCTCCACACTTCACAAGTGTGAATTGGTTACCCGATTCAAATGTGTTCATGTCTTTGTAAGTTTTTAAGGTAAATTGCTTAACTGGCTGGCAAATTGTATACTCTGAGTGTACACTTGTGTCTCTGTTGGGACTTTCGGGGTAACAATATATAGGGTGATGTAGACAAAAGTTGTGATGACGTTACATTTTTGTGAACATCTATAAATAGATAGATATCTTTGCACCCGGGTCTTCTATGGCCAATCGTCATAGTCCGGTTGACAAAATGACATGAAAAAATATTCAAGTTATGGAAATTGTATACCTTTTTTTTCAGGTTGACCCTCATGTCGAATAATTTTTGCACAGATCATAAGCACAGTAGTATGTTAACAATTTATAGTTTTAGTTGACAAAGACAACGGAAAAGCCCGAGCCCCAATGACGTTGTTTCTATATATTTAAAAATAGGAACAAGCGAAAAAACTACAACGCCCTTTTGTAAATCACTTTGAGCAAGTGTGCACGGCCTGGAAATGCGCTTTATACATGCCATGTAAGAATTATTTTTTTATCAAGTAAAGAAAGCATTCACTAACGTAAAAATACATACATTGACCAAAGTTTCTCCCAGTTGATAATAACAGTATACAGTTAATTGTAACTGATACGAGTGCTATCCACCGATAACGATTACGTCAGTACGTATAGTCAGAATAGTACATAGTGCGAACAAGATAGATAAGGAACAAGGAGCAGACAGGGAGACTTGACCGGCACTGACCAGAGGCAAAAGCATGTAAACTTAGCACTGACAGGACTAGGCTAATTAATGAGTGACATGTCGTTAAGTGGGGTCAATGACTACGCGCAGAAGATAACAAGCGATCAAAAATGTCAATTGTATTGAAATATAAAAATAGCAGGAAAACTCAGGTTTCTTCGCGTTATAATCTACATAATATAATTCAAAATCTCTTTATTTATTTATTTATTTATTTATTTATTTATTTATTTATTTATTTGTGGCTGGCTGGCTTTGTATGCAATGGGATTACAGCTTACAGTTTTGACCCAATCGATCTGAAACTTTCACAAAATGTTGGTAGATAGTACCAGATGTGTGGTAAATCTTTTGGTAACAATCGGTCGACTGTAAGAAAAGTTATTACCTTTTTAGTTGTTGCTGCGTATTTTACAGAGAAAATATAGAACAAAGATGGCATGAAACTAAATATGGAAACATTTGCATCCTCTACTTGCCGCACATAATAGACGCGACTAAGCGTAATGAACACAAATTTCTATTTCCGTATTAATAGAAATGTAAACAAAAGATGAAATCAAAAGTGAATTATAATACGGGGTGTTTCAAAATAGGATTTAAAAAGGGGGTGATGGCATATTTGCGGAAAGTGGGGAGAGGGAGGGGGTCTACAGGGTGGTGAAAAAGTCAGCCAAATTCGTGTTTCTTTCTTTTTGTATCCTTCCCGTGTAAGACCCGGTACTAAGCCACAAAACATTTTGTAGGCTGCTATTACTGACGTAAGGGCATAACTGATTTGATATTGTATGAGCCTAGGCAACGCCGGGTAAATCTGCTAGTAATAAATAATAAACTCGATTATTTGATCATTTTGAAAAGATTCCTACGTTGAAGAAGATCCAAGATCGTGTACTGAACATAATCATATAATAAAATTAATGTGATTGGAAATGATGCATGAAAAAAAATCAAAACCTTGTGTTATACAATTTTCCATGACACAGTATTTGATGAGCCATTAAACAAATTTTAAGAAAAAATATTATTGAATTAAACAGATTATACCTTGTTATCAGATATTTTAACATAATTCAATGAAATGTCAATGTGACTTAGAAATACAGAATATATGTAATCGAACAGCGTTATCGACTTATCGCACTGTATGTTAAATTATTAATAAGTTCGATAAACAGTGTCCTATATGGTGAACTAATACGTTAGTCCGAGAACTCAAGTTAACTAAATATGTACAGGCGCGAAGACAGGATTTTGATAATGGAGGGGGAGAGAGATTTGGCTTATATTAAACCAATAGCCGCGAAGCGCCAGACATTTTTGACAATAAGTAATAAATGGTGCAAATATATAGCATTTTGAATCTCAATTGGGGGAGGGGCATTCCCCCATGACCCTGGCTACGTGCCTGAATATGTATATACAAATGTAAACAGTAGTCAGTCCAGTCAGACAGAAGCCACTGTGTATATGTCAATACAAACCTCAATATTAGCTTTGTTTAAAGGCATTGTACACTTTACTGATAACGCCCGAACAGGGGCAGGTGGCTTTACGGGGTTAACCTTACTCGACACACCCACATGTGAATGGGCGGTACCCCCATTCACCCGATAAGGTTCGATGAAAAGGTAAACTATGCAATTAGATTTCACTTAGCTCATAAGAATTTCATCATAATGGAATCAATAATTTACACAATAACAGTTATAATGATTGTGTAATGAAATATAATATCAATAATAACATAAATGCCATGACACTTCACGGGTAAGAAAAGGCTAATTTACTTAGTTCTTACGGAGCACATAATTGAGAAACGGCTTCAGCAGAAAGTCAAACAGTATTATCATTATAATTTCTTTCTCCTTTTTTAGGGTGTTCCCGGCTGATTCTGTAAAAACTTGAAGAAATTACTTTGATCTCATATCCTGCTCTCTGTCAGTGAGAGAGGCTTCATTATAATATATGTAATTCAGACCGTTTGTCTTTTCATGTTTTTTATTTCCTAATAAGTTTGATAAAAACAATAAATAAGCACTCGGCAAGCTCACAAATCTTTTTTTCCTTCTTTCTATGTTTTTACTGCTTGATTTAATTCAGTAACTTCATTTGACAGGTGTTAAGTTTTGTTCGTAAGTCAATATGGTCAAGAGCAAACCAAGAGATCTGATCGTGCGTTGGACATAAATCTTATCACTCTCATAATTGAATATTTTTCATAAGACTGGTCCGTCGGTTGTCAGTATACTGTGACATGGTGTGACGTAAGCGTTGTACTACATTACAGTATTAGTCAGCTGAGAAACATTGTTAAACTCAGCGAAACACTACAAGACTTTGAACATTGACGCTGAATCAACAGCATGAATTCACATTTCTAAACAGTTTACCTATGTCGAATTTCACTTCTATCAACGATTTATTTTTGCTTTAATCAACCTGTTATTCTACACCAAGCGTTTGATTAAAATTGTTAAACACCAAGACTCCGTAATGGGAATGAACGCTATATAAATGACACCTTTTATTACTATCATGACTATTATCTGCGCGGAAGCCACTTAGAAATTCAATTTAAATCAATTCAGTTTTTTAACCCAGATTGCGATTAACAACATATTGACAAGATAACATGCTGCCACACATGTTGATGTAAACTGACACCCGGCAATTTGGTCTGAGCATGAACCCTCTCGATTGTATTTTGAAAGGGGTCGACATCGATTACGTGCTATCGCCGCTGCCTATTATATTTTCAAAGTAGAATGTATGGCCCAGTCGGAATTCGAACTCCTGACCTTTTGTTCTTGATGCGGTTATTTTCACCAAATTAGCGACACGGTTGGCTAAATTAACTCTTAAACGGTTGTGAGGCTACGTTGAGGATGGACATTAGTGAAGAAAAAAGACCCATCACAAAGGATCCTTTCATTATTAAGCTAAGTCGAAATTTTCGGACCAGCTTTCTTTCTTTGTATAATCAGTAGCTAATGTATATATCAGACAACTATTGAGTACTTCTAAAATAATTATCAACGAAGGATGAGTTATATATCAAATCATTTATTTTTTTACTAGCTTTAAAATGAAATTGAAACGCAATGAAAACTATTTCGAATTATATATCATGAAGTATTCATTTCAGAGGATCTTTTTATCAAGAAGGTGCAATACAGGAAATACATATTCATCTATTTACAGAAAACCATAATGGCTAGCCAGACTACATTCATGTCATACCAAGAAGATTCTAACAAGACATTGGGTGTGTTCACGGAAAAGCAACCGGAATGTATACATATATGCTCTTTGTTAACCAAAGCATGTGTTCTACACAAATACGCTATTCAGGGGGCAAGATTCAAAGCAAACATAAACACAATGTTATTACAATGAATAGGTTTAGGAATTTTTCCTCGTGCAAAGGCAAAACTGTAAATATCTTCATGTCTCCAAATGTCTTTTTCTATTGTTCAATTTGACAAAGAACGAAAAAAGCAAAGCCACATGACGTCACTTAGATGACGTCATTCTAAGAAACAAACGTTTAAGTCAGCCGTTTTATCAGTTTTTACAAGTGATTTAGATACATATTGTTTAAATCGATGTATTTACGCATTCTTTTCTGGAGTTGCTATTTTCTTTTTAGCTAAGTAAATATTTGAACTTTAAATAATTCCCATTCTTTTTTAAAAGACTGTATTTCCTTCGTTAAAACTAAATAGTCGAGTGTCGAACTCTGGTTGCCAACGAACATAGTATTAAATAGGTACATATGTTATATTTTTTGAAGATGCGGATGATTTTAATACATTTCCTGAAATTACTTTTAATCACTATTTTCTATACTTGTGCTTCTAGTAAACGACGTTGGGGAGCTCTATTCTACCCATATCAACTTTTATTTAACAAATTCAATATAAGCTCGATATATTTTCATTGTTGTACAATTCTATCCCGATCTATATTTCTGTAATTTTATAATGGTATTCAAGTCTCCATTAACACTCCGTGGTTTCAAGAGTAGGATAAACATGGATATAGTGTCACGTGACACTTACAAACAGCAGTTGTTTATGCATGCCGTGAGTATATAATAGACACGTGGTTAGGATCAACCCTGCTGTCAGGATAACAAGGGTTATACTAACATATCGAGAGGGATGAACATTGGGATCGATATATTTCTAATGAAAAAGTAAACACGATAATGCTGATACAAGTAGTTTTGGGCAATCAATAATCATCAAAAATCGATATCCATTAGATCTCATTGATCTCTTTTTGAAATGTCAACAAATGACTCAGCCTTTAATGGAGAGTTTGCATGTTTTGGATAAACCGACAAAAAGATAATAATATGACGTCAGTGCTAGCTTTGTTTGAAGCACGACCTTATTGGACTGGATGAAACGTGAACAAATAATATGACAACACATATTGATTATATTCAGCGAAAAAATGTTTCTAGAATAAACATCTCCAAAACTTGAAGTTTAAAGTTTCTCTGAATGCCAAAAGATAAAATTCGTTTATTTGTTATGGTATTTGAGAAAACATAGAGAGTCTAAAGTAAGTAAAACTGTTTCACGTTACAGTAAGAAATGTTATGTTCAGAAGGAAAGGAGTATTTTCAAAACAAAATTGCACTTAAACGTTCTGACAAAGGACTGTTACAGCAGTCCAATGGATAGTGGCAACTGGTTTGATAGTTTAAGTTCAAGTTCAAATGTTTATTGTAGGCTCTTGGCCAATTCAAAGCATAAACAATTCATGAAAGAGAAAAAAACAG
>JAUUEB010195419.1:0-13886 GCA_032362205.1 Clione limacina | reverse complement strand
CCCATTTGAGATCCAAAATGCATAAAATTTTCCCCATTTTTTACCAATCTAAAAAATGTCGGCCGCTCGCGGCCATTGCTTTGTTAATACGCTCTAGAATGCTCTAAATGTGCATCATTTTAAAACAATTTCACAAATTTCGGCTGATTCGCGGCCATTGGTTTGAAATTGTCCAATAGACCATCAAATAGATGATTTTTGTTTTCTACTAAGAGTAATGACATCCAACTTCAAAAGCTTAAAGGTTTAAAGGGTATAGAATTTTTAATTTCAAATGTTAGGCGGCTTAAACTTTTTTTGGCAGTTGTTCAAAGATTAGAGTACTTTAGAACCTTCAAGAACACGAGGGTTAAGATTAGGGTAAATTTCAGATACAATATAAGCTAGAATATGTAGACGAAGCTCTGGAAGAAAAATAGACTGAGCTATTCTCATAACTTTGCCATCTGAAATTGTGACATTTAAGTCACATTTTGATTTAAGTTAATAAGAAAGATATTTATTCAAGGTTTATATTTGCATGTTATACATATATGAACTGTGTTCAACCCCAAAAACAATAAATGTCTTTACAATTTGTCATTGTGTCCTTCAAAATGCTTTTTTGTTTATTTATATGAAACAAAGAGGAAAATACTATATTTTCTTAGAAAATCGAATTATATTAGAAATATAGAATGAAAAAAACCTTAAATATTTTGTGAATACAGAATAGACTGGTCAAAACAAGGACAACATTCGATTCTGAGCAAAATCAAGCACTATTTTCTGTTGTCATTTACGTCTCAATTCAAAATCTTTATAACTCATAGATGGGCTTCCCAAATATATTCAAGTAAAGAAAAATGAATATATTTTGCTCAAAACATCAGTTTTCACCATAAAAACTAAACAAATCACAGAAATATTCACTTCACATAAAAACAAAATCAAAATTATCTTCATTCATTAACGTCCCGATTTGGAATTCTTACATAACTAGAAGATTTAACATCTGACGGTAACCAATTTAGTCTCTTTCCATTTAGAAAAGATTATATTTTGAAATGTAGCCAATAACTGCCAGGCAGCAGAACCCCAAGGTAAAAAAGCTCGTTCTTATAGTCTATTTACGGTATGGCCCTAAAACTTAATGCAATAAAAGCCCAAATATATCTCTCACTCATGCCATAAATAGGTAGTAGCGTATTTTCTCTGCTACAAATAGTAACTATAAATGGTAACAAGTTACTGCGGTTAGAAAAAAAAATACTCGACTACGTTTCATTAAGTTTTCGATAGGAAAGAGGAATATGAAGAGGGAAATCTTAAAGATGTGAAATTTTTTGGGGAAAACACAGAAGAAACAAACATGTCAGGAGAATAAACAAAATAGATCTAGAATGTCGTCGATGGCCAGAGGCTACAAAAAAATCTATTAGATTTATACTTTAAAACATATCTATAAACAAAAAAGATCCAGGGAAAATGGGATAGGCAGGGAAAATCTATGCAATAAAGAAACCAGGAAGACAATTTGGAGTGGAAAGAAATATGTGGAAAATATCATAGAGGGATACGCGGGCTGAACGCCGTTAAGGAGAAGGGCTAACAAAAAAGTTATAAAGAAAGCATGAGATGGATTTATGCTACATTCAGTTAGGAAACGAATTATCGATAGAATCAAGCGAGCCATACATTTATTTACGTGCTTTAAGCAATGTAATCTATCAGTGGGCAACGGACTGTAATAATCCCAGTGATTGGCTTTTGCTACAATAACGTGATATCGACGCCGGCTAGACATTTGTTGGAGATCACTATTTTGTTATGACTCGTGTGGTGTTTTTTATGTCGAAACCAATCCTTTTACTGTCCGTTTCTATTAGATACTATACTTATTCATGCGGTAGTTAAAGAGATTTCTTATCTAACTTAATTATATTTAAATGTCCTTATCATATATGATCAAGTGAAATTGAAATTCAAAAACATAGCTACGTTGTCATAAATATGACGATCGCCTCTCAATTTGACTTTTCGAATCTTGCACGGAGTATCAAAACTTAAATTGCTTGAAATTGCGCTTAAATTGAGAACTTAATTACAGTTTGATTTAGACATCTAACGTTTATAATTCATTGTTTTGACGATCTAATATTCAACTTTAGTATAATTATTATATTTTGGGTATTTTAGTATTTGAAAGGGTGTTAACGTCTCTACCAGCACATGGTTGGTTATATCGGCGACAGTGTTACTTAAACATTTTAACATCCTGACATATGCAAGTCTCAGATCTTACATCCACAAATACATGCATCAAATAATGTCACATAACAGTGTAAAAAGGTTCCAACAAATCATATTGTGCCACTTCAGTGATAAGGGACATCTCCTAAAGTATCAGTTCTCTTCTGTAGCTGTTAAGTTTCAAAACGCAATACAAAAAGAAAGAAAGGGAAATCGTTTAATTGCTCACATCTAATCGCAATAAATCCCACAACAAAACAAAACAATACTACACAAGCCGCTAAAAAGAGGCATACAATGGACAACGAAAGAACAAAGAAGAGATATTATCATGGATTATGCCTGACATATGAGCCATGAGAAAAATCGGGATAGACTTGGCTTAACCTCATTTCAAATCAGACAGGCATTTGATCTCCACGAACATCGAGAACATTCTATTCTTTAGATCCCCAATACTATGTTTGGGAAAATGAGGATTAGGCCCACATATCGATTGTGAAGCATTTTTATTTCAAACGCTTTGAGTCTTATTCGAAACAGAAAAAAATAAAGCAGAAAACATGTTTCAAGTTTCACGTGGTGAAAAAAAACAGATTAAAGAGCATCGTGTTGATGGACCAGTCTACATTGGTTTTCGGCACGCAAACTTAACAGCGATTACCCAAAGCATAAACTATACACTTTGTATTGGCTAACAACGACGTTAAACTGACAATCAAAATCGATAATTGGGATAACAAAAAACAAAGGATGATAATAACCAAAACTACTTAAATGTAATCCAGTAAATAAATAAAACAGAATGAAAGCAGAATAATCTTAGCTAAGGCAAACACAATACCATCTCCTGTCATTGCTAATTGATGTATTATAGAATTGCTTGGATGAAAACGGCCAAAAGCAATCGGTTTTGATTTATTTTAATCAATAAATGCTCGTTATTTCCTGTGCACGTTAATATTATGCGCATAACAACAGTCGTTAAATAACCACCGATAATAACGTATTTTTCCTCTTTTGATTCAACACACAAAAATAACAATGTGTGCTTGCATTTCTAAATCAGTCTGGTTGTCGTGAAGTTAAGTCATGATTCACGATCAGCAAGCGGAATTGCTTGAAACGGGAATAGTTTGCTCAAGCCCACGCCCTTTCTCTGTGATAGTATTCAAAGACCGAATTCAGTGTAATGGCATGTGCCAATTGTCAATAATACATAGGGCTTATAATACCTAGGTCAGATAATTTGTAGTGATGGCCTTAATTAACCTAACGGGTATTTCAGGATTCAATCATGAACGAAGATCACGCGGTTGCATCTCCCGGAAATCGAGTAAGTAAGTATACGCACTACCTTCTGAGCTACAGAGTACATTTTATCCGTTTTGCTGTCCTAATCTATTAATAACTCATCCGGTAGTTCAAGAGATTACACATGCGTATATCGTGTGTCATCAAATGAATTTGAAAACATAGCTACATAATATGACGATCGCTTCGAAATTTGCAATTTTTAAACTTTCACGGACATTATTTAAACTTAAATTGCTTAAAATTGCGCTTCAATTGTGAACGAACCTTAGAACAGTTTGATTTTATCCTCGACTTTTAAATACTTGTATTGACGATTTAATATTAAACATTAATATAATGATTATAGTGTTTATATATTTGTAAGGCTTTTAAAGTCTCTACTAGAACATGGTTGATTAAATCGGTGACGATGCTGCTTAAACAATTGAACGTTCTGCCACACATGATTTGTAAGACTCAACTCTTACATTCACAAATATATGTATCAAATAATATCACATACAGTGTAAAAATGTACCAAAATATAACATTATGCCCCGTTAGTGATATGTGCCATCTCCTAAAAAACAGATCTATGTAACTGTTAAGTTTCCAAATTTAAAAATAAATGAAAAGAAATCATTTAATGGCTCACATCTAATCGCAATTAATCCCACAACAAAACAATATGTTGCTACACAAGCCCCTAAAAGAGACGAATACAAGAAAGAACAAAGAAGATAAAGACTGAAATTTAAGCCTTGAGAAAAATCGGGAAAGACTTGGCTTAGCCTCATTTAAAATCAGACAGGCATTTGATCTCCATGAACATCGATCACATCCTACTCTTTTGGTCACCAAAGCAATAGTATGTTTATAAATAGTGGGATTAGGACTACCTATCGATTTTGATCTATGTCATATCAACAAAGTTCGCGTTGAGCCTTATTGAAAACAGAATATAAGTAATCAGAATTAAACTAAAAGTTAACTTTCACGTGGTGAAAAAAAGACTGATAAAAGAGCAGTGTGTTTATAGCCAGTCTACATTGATTTTCGGCACGCAAACTTAACAACGATTACAAGCATAAACTATACACTTTGTATTGGCTCACAATAACGTCAAACAAAATCGATGACTGGAATAACCATAAAACAAAAGATGACATTAAGAGAAACTACTTAAATGTAATCCAGTAAATAAAAAGACAAGGAAATTACAATAATCTTGGCTAAGTCAATCACAATGCCACCTGCCATTGCTGATTGATGGATTTTAGAATCGCCTGTATGAATATGGCCAAGAGCAATCGGTTTTCATTTAATTTATATCGAAAATGCGCTTGATTCCTGCGTCATACTAGTGCACGATAATATTATGCGCATAACAACAGTGGTAAATAAACCACCGTTAACGATATATTTTCCTTCAGTCATCCTTCTACTGACATTTCTTGATCGGCCTGGTCATCGTAACCTTGTTTGTAAGTGTTCTTGGTCTGATTGTCGGAACCTTATTTGTTAGGGTGTTCTTGTTTTGACTGTCGCAACTTTGTTTGTAAGGGTATTCTTGGTATGATTATCGCAAACTTGGTTCTTCTCATCTGATAAGTTGGTTGTTTAATAATTGAGTATTTTACTAATGATTGTAAGAGTGTTCTTGGTCTGGTCTTAACAAAAGATTTGTTTATTAATAAAATATAAATACAAAATCCAACTTGAGTGGATCTTTTTTGTGAGTTGCAGAGTAAAGTTTCAACATATGGTAAAACTTTCATACATGGTTACAAATTATTGATAACACACTTCATGTTAAAACTTCATCGAATCTTGATCAAAATTATGAATTTTTCCAATCCATATTTTATTGATAACAAACTAACAACTTTTTTTCTACCTGTATCTATAAATACAATTATGGAACTTGTCAACTAAAATATAGGACCGTATGCAGAAATTGCTCCATCAAGTCCAAGGTATTAGAGAGAAAAGGGCAAGAAACATGTGTTTTTTTCTCAGTGGAACGAATATAATTCAAACACAATATAGAAGGACCAGAAAGTGCATTTAAACAAACAGTCAACAGTCTTGGCTTACATAAGCTAACTCCACTTCTCCCCAGACAAGCAAATACACTATTATCTATTAAGTATTGATTGTAAAGGATCACCTACCGAATCTGAGGCCATTGATAGAGTCTTTGGTGAACAGAGGGCGGGCCCATCTGGAGGGGCAGGAGGTGGTGGATCACGCTGAATTGTCCCACTCTTTACATGCCAGTAGTAGGGACCATCCTCATCTGAAAAGTAAAGAAAATGAAAATAATAAATGCATTGATGATGCATAACTAGGATGAAAAATGAGAAAAAACAGCACAAAACTGAAAAAGAGATGCTACCATGCTAACATGCTACCTCGTTGACTAATGTGCAAGCCTTTGAGTGGCATCAAGGGGTTAAGATCCCATTAGCGACAAGCATAATTCCAGGAAAAGCTAAAGGATAAGTCCACTTGAGCAGTCAGAAAATGGGAGAACCCTCACTGTACAAAACTGCTCATTTGTCAAGCTAAACTCAAGTGCTCAGCAAAGCAGATTGTCAGTGGACCAAGATTGTCATTTGCACATTGTAAACCGCTTTTTATGTGTCTAAGAGAACTCATTGAGACATATATCTCTTTTTTAACCTCGTCTACATTAGTTCTTTCCAACAAAAATGCTTGATGAACATACAAATCATTCGATGTTCCTAGGAGGCTTATCAAATATGTTCCATAAATCATTGCCAACAAACAATTTTGTATTCGTTTACTTTAGTTTTGTTTGTTTCATTTGAGGAGCCAACACCACAGTCATAAAAAAGAAGGTCTGGTTTTCAAGTTGGTGACAAGAGTTATTATACAGTTCCTGTGAATTTTATTGGATCTCATTTAAGATCATTAGCATGTGGGAAGCAATATCAAGTTGGCAAGGAAAGCAATCACATAATACCCACATGCTGATGCTTACAGATTCAGGGCTGAAACCCAATACTTAGATATGTGTAAGATTAAGACTTACTTTTTACATTTGTCTGTAAACAAAAGATAATTGGAAGCTATAAAAACATCCTCCAATAGAAAACAGTATCCATTATCTTGTATTGAATATATGTTAAGTGTGTTATAAATCTGAGTTCATGAGCTCATCTTTGCCTTTTTGTGAAGAAATGTGCACAGACCTTTGGCTGAAAGGTGCTTTAAATTCATTGTCCACCTATAACTATGCATGTAGCAACTATTTCTAGTTATACATAGCAATCTGGTACCCACATACAACTGAAGTTGCATCAGTATGCCTAGAATACGAACCTAGGTTGGTCTGATAATGTACAAGTTAATTGTGTTGCCATAATGCTAGACACACGAGTTGTGTGTTTTGTTTCTGGTAAAATAGTAACAGAATATTACAAAAAATCTGAGATAACTTACTCTCATGTTTCTCCCATCCCTCTGGCAGAATCTCTTCATCATCTGTTAAATCCCTTGCCTCCTCATTTTTGTCAATAGATGCTTGAATCTGAAAAAAACATCAAATCAAAAGTATCAAAAAGGTTCTCAAAAGATATGATATCCAGATTTTTCTTCAAATTATCAATTATCGAGAGCATAGCCAATGTAGGGGCATGTCTAGCAACATACAGCACAACATAACAATATAAAAGAACCTTGTTTTCTGTCAATTATGACCCATTAGTTTCAACATTTCTGAGATCACATTCTGAGCTGTTTTTTATTCAGACTGAATATTGTGTTGCTTTTATGAATTTATTCATTTTGTTACTGAAGTTCACACTCAATTTTTAAAATATTTTTTGCTCGTCAGTATTGAACTTTATGAATGAATATGTGTTCTGTCTGGTAGGACATCCCTTTACATCGGCCTTAGCAATGCATATTGAACAACCCTGAATGAACACATGAGCCATCACTGAATGTTTCTGTGAAGAATTCATGTAAAAATGTTAATTGATTAAAAAAATTATCACAAATCAATTAATCAATATAGCCATTCAGATATATGGCCTTGTCTAAACATAGAGTAAAATAGAAGCTATACTATTCTGCCAAGGGGTATCAATATAAGGAGTGCTTAACCTTAAAGTACTTGCTTCCATTTAACTGCACTAAACTCTAGCTGTAGTGAAACAAACAGCAGAACAAATAGAAGAACATATTATAACAAAAAAAAATGAATATTACTAATTAACACTCTCTAACACAAGGAGTGCTTGCCATAATTGCACTTGCCTCAACTTGCATATTAGTTATCCAATGGAAGAGCGTTTTTCCAAAATTCTGTTTTGTTGAAAATGGAGTTATCTACCCTATAAAATGTTGAAACCATTTTGGTCATCCCTGAATATAAATTAATGACATTTCTGTTCTTAGATATTAACTCATCATTGCAACAAGCTCAATTTTCACCTCTAGGCTGTCAATAGGATCAGAGAAAATTGGGAACATGTCAGTTATTATTATTATTAAACTTTGGAATAAACCCGTCTTGTGAACAAACTAAGAAAAAATATACAGGAACATACACAAACATACAGATACTATTAACTTACACTTTCTCCGGGAGTTTCAGGGGACAGCACTGGTGTTTTGTCACCAGTTTGAATACCACTGTCATGGGAATCAGGGGAGTTAATTTCCGTCCCAAGGAACCTGAAAAGATGGACAGTGGAGATAGAGATGACTTTATCAAACATCACATAATGAAAACATTCCTCATCTCAACTCCTTACATGAAATCAATCCAGGACAAGGGAAAACTTGATATTTGCATAACTAAACTTTATTGTTGTTAAACGATCGGTTTTCGTCTGGCATAAATTCTACAATCATACCACCCAATAACACTTTAAACACAAAACAATGTTACCCTGTTCCCTACGTAAATAAATACAGACTTGTGGCTTATATACGTCATCTACCAAAATAGAAACATGAACTTTTACTATTGTGCCCTATAAGGACATGTCGATTTACTACTTGGTTATCAATGATTATCGTTGAACATGGAATTTATGATGGCAATGCCGTCCTTGCGCAGAAATTATAAAAATAATCACATACAATTGACATGCGTCATTACATTGCACATCAAAATAGTGATTATATCTTTCTTATGTTGCCCTGTCAAAATTAAGGTGATAATTGTAAGTTCAAAGCTATGCTTGGTATTCCAAAAAAATACATGAAAACGAATCAAATTATTTAATCGCCTAATTAGAGTATAAAATCAAAATAGGGGGAGGGAGAAGAATAATTCAAAAGAATTAAACATTACTACAAATATGAACTACTTACTTTTCCTCGCCTTGTGGATCAACATGCTGGTCCCCCTCCTGCTCCACCTTGGGAGGTCCGACTAAGGGACTATCGCCACCATCTCTTTCGTTTTCGTTATTTCTCTTACGCTGATCACTATTCCCTTCCGAGGCATCCGGCCCCTGCATTGCCTCGCGTTCCAGTGCTTGCTGTTCAAGCATTTCTAAATATCCAAGGATTCCACGAGACTTCTTAGACTGGACGCTGCCAACACCGTAATAAATCCGCGGTTCGTCGGATTCCTCCCTCTCTTTCTTCAACAAACCTTTCCTCTGCCCATCGTCCTCCGCGTTACCTCCATCTTCTTCTATGTCATCCTCTTCTTCACCAGAGTCATATTGCGTGTTTAGTTTCTGCAGGAGGAGAGAACGATCTGGGGTTGTGGGTGTTGGTTCACACGAGGAGTAGTCGCTAAACGCACCATTATGGCTGTTGTAGTATTCCGGGTCCAGTTGGAGCTTTCCCAGTGAGAGCCTGTTTGAAGCTCCACCGTCTGGGCTAACACCAAAGCTATTATTAGAGACGGAGGTGCGCCCATTATCACTTTGGTCTTCTTGGTCTACGTCACTATTGTTATTGTTGTTTTTGTAGTGAATATTATCATCGTTGTCATCGTCTTTGTTATTGACATTATTGCTATTGCTGTGGTGGTGCTGGTTGAAAAAATAGTTGGGGTTGGAAAAGCTTGTGTACGTTGCGTCAGGGTCTGCAAGGAAAAGGACAGAAACATATTGTTAAATATAACAATAAATTGAAATATATCAAAATTGTTACACATTCTAAAAGGAAACAAATGTCATAACTCTGTAACCCTCCTTATAGTAGGGATATGTGTTTTCCTTTAATATATATTATTTAAGTCCAAACTTCTACACTTACATTCTCCTTAAATAGAAATGCCTCACGTGACATACAAAACGAACCAAATGACAAAATAATAATTTACATAAATAGATAACAACCCGATGCGTCGACTACATCACAATCATTGTTCCCTTTAACCCTATCAGCATGAGCAATGATTTTCATCAAGCAATCATTATGAGATTTTTGCCTTAGCCTCGAGTGTTGATGAGTCTCGGATATTGGACCCATCGGCAAACGACAAAGTCTATCAAGCCTGGCTCACAACGAGGAAGCCATGGGTTAAATTGACAGGGCAGGCGTGAAAAATGAGATTCTAACACCTCATTCTTGTCATACTTGCTCAAAAACTCAATTTTCTTTCATTCTATTTTCAAACTCGTCTTCTTGAAATCCTCCACGCTTTCAAATAAGACCTCATTTTTCGTTTAAACTACAAAAAAGATATATTAATTGCAACTAACTAACCCGTCCATAGACTTCAGAACAGACATAATTCCAACCAACTAACCAGCCAGCAGACTTCAGAATAGATGATCACATCAAGATAATAAAAGAAACATGTTTAACAAAGGTTGTATTTTTTTAAAAGTGGAGTCTATTCCCCCAACGCCTCGGGTGACACGGGTACTCAAACCAAACTAGGAAGTCTAGTCTGAGCTTACTTGCCTCTCTTCGTTTACAAACTCATAATTCACTCTAGAGTTTTCATTCCATGCTAAAATATTGAAGAAAAAAGCTCAGCATTAACTGTTTGATGGCTCAACTCCGATGGTTTCCTGGTAAAAGTATACTTCAATGCCGTTTTCAACTGCACCTAGCCGAGATACACCGTAGGAGCTAAAAATAAGTAAATCAACTTAAATATTATGTGTTCACTTATTACACAAAACGCTATTTTCAGGAAATGTAGACTGCTGCACTGCATACTGTGGTAATGTTGTGCTCGTGGATAAGATTATAAATATTGGGTGAGATAATGATAAGTGAGATAAATGACCATAAAATAAATATATGAATAATGCAGTACGACGCTAACAGAATATATCACAGCAACCATACTGGATTTTACAAGTCAAGATTCCGGGGAGGACTTAACAAAGCCGAAGCATATAAACCTTGAGATATGTCCTCCCCCATACACGCCACGGTATCAAATTTTAAACTATCCAACTTTAAAATGGTAGACAAATACTGCAAGGCCATAATTTATCAACTTCCTAAAGACCGTGAGCTATAGTCCTTACTACTTTACTTAAAGTAGCCAAGCAGCCGGAGATGTATGACTCAATAAAACATGAAAGCTATAGATTTATTGGAAAGTCAGCAGGTCAACTACTTTTTTGCCCTAGGAGACCAGTCTGAAGCCGCTACGTAACAAGAAGGGCGTGATGGCTGTCAAGACGAGAGGGGATAAACGATTCGAAGAATGCAAAGCCTCAGTGAGCAATCTCATCAGCGGCTTGTTGACGCATAAACTTGTTGCTAATGTCATATTTTTTCTTCCCCCCCCCCCCCCAGCCCCTCTTCATTCACGACCTAACATTCCCCTGTCTGCAATCCAAGCTCACGACTTCACTCACATAACTCATTACAATTTAACTTAAAGTTTGAAACAGTATATGATCGATTTGATCAGAATTGCTTGAAGGAAGAGACACAATTACAAAGTCATCGAATACTCCCTTTTCCCTGACTGTAAAATGATACTATTCATTGTCACATCATGTGGATTATAGCTCCGAGAAATCTTACATTTCGTTTAAACTTTAAGTTTTTGCCAATGGCTCAATTTAACCATACGCACATATAGAAAGAGAAGCTAGACTCATTTTAAAATTAAAGACACGAATCAAAAGACGGAAAGAAAGATTAATTCGTCAAAATAATCACGTATTATTATCACGATTAAATGTAAAATAAGGCTATAACAGTGAATAATGTTAAGTGTATGTAGTGTTGTATTTTTGTGTGTGATTTATGTTAGTGTTTCACATCTCCATTAACACCTGTTAGGTCATATAAGCGACGGTGCTACTTCGACAGTTTTACTAAGACTTGTGGTCAGAAAAAGGACTGGAAATGTACAATAACCAGGAATGTAGGTGGCTTATCTAAGGTATTATCGAAAATGACAAGTGGCGACGTGATGGCTCGACCCACTACCTCTCAGGCGAGAGTCGAGAACGCTCACCACTAGATTATTGCGGTCCCAAAATAAAGATAAACTCACAATATTTCTCAATAAAATACGCACAAATAGCTATGATGCACAGGTGAGAGATGTCAGAAGACAAATTAAATATTAATTTTGATAAAACAAAAATTTCTGAAAAAGAAGCTAAATTGCAAAATTATAAGAACCTCTAAATACAGTTTGGGAATATAAATTGTAGGCTATTATCTTGAACATAATCATATAATATTTAGCACCTTTTCTCCAACACAAGTCCGATTGTTTACATAACAAAAGACACTTAGCAGTCTTAAAAGCACGTCTATGAACATCGGAACTATCAAGGTTATATATCAATCTGCTTTTAAGGCGGTAAAGTGTCTTTTGTTACGTAAACAATCGGACTTGATGACTTTAGACTAGTATAGGTTAATCTCCGCTTTTTCGGAATCGAACTTTGTAGTGTGACATATAAAGTGAACAGGGTCTTGATGACATAATGCTCTTCAAAGATGTGTGCGTTCGCGAAATGCGCAGATGTTAGCGTCTCCGTCTATCCGCTTTCTTATTCAATCAGACACCAAACTTAGATATGACTATCCGCTCTAATTAATTTTCCTTCGCTTTTTTAAAAAATCTGGAAATCTCCCTAACGATGCGAACAATCAATGGCTTTTATGAGGGATAACCGCAGGAGCATATTAGATCGATGTAATAACTTCCTTTCCTTATGCCATTGATTAAAATAGAACAAAAAAATAACGACAAATTCTAAAAAAGAGGAAATTGTGTGATGCTGGGGAAATAGCAAAAAGACATAATTGGCAAAAGACAAGCATCCGGGAAATTCGATATGTATTCAGACAAAAACAGAGTTGAAATAAATGGCTTGAAGGGTTTTGTATTTCCACATAATCCTCTACGAAATAAGAATGTGTCGAATATAGCTCAAAGATAAAACGAATGTTAAAACTTGGTTAAAGAAATTTTAATTGTAAAGCTGATTAACAGCTTGGACATTCATAATGATGTATGGTTCAAATGTGTTTGCCTTTTTTTTACTCTTTAGAGTCATACTCATGGCAGTGCTGTGCCTGAAATTTTTGACCGTAGGACAAAATGTCCTGGACCAAATAAACTATAAGACATTTTGTCCTAGATGAAAATTTAATAGGACATTCTGAAAATTGTATAAATGTAAAAAAAAAAACGTCAAGCAAGCTGTATGTTTAAAAAACATTCAGATCAAATAAATAACCCATAATAGTGTCCTGAATATTCATAGTAATCAAATTATTTTTAAAACGTAATCATTTTCAAACAACCCAGGTCAACAAAGGATATTGCAACGATATAAGATTATGTAGCGAATCACTGAATATGATGAGTATATGACAGGGTGAGACAGCATCATCAAAATGTATGCTACAAGCGTACGAATAATAAAAATATTAAAATGAACACGTTAATCCCTAATGTTAAATCTTATGGAAAAGAAAGAAATGTTATTGAAATGAGTGACATGACACAAGGCAAGATTCAACTAGTGACTCGTGACAAAAGACATGGATTTATGTTGGAACTTCAAAAACATTTAAGTTTCATCTGTTGGTAATGTATGGAATCTGTACAGTAATCACAGGGCATCAAAGCAAATAATATTCATTTAAAAGAATAAACATATTTTTCACAAAATAAAAAAAATGGTTGTTGAAGTTAATGACATGGAGGGTTTATATTTTAATACAGTGGTCAATGTATATAAAATTGGAAACAGCAAGTTTGGATTGGAGAAGCTTAACCAAGGCTATAATCAGTGCTTCCGATGTGGATTTGTAAAAGTGAAGGATTTTTTAAAACAATGAAAGGAAAACAATTGCAATTTTGACATAAAACAGACCCAAAAATTAGCCATTCAGAGCTATATCAGGCCATAATGAAGAGT
>JAUUEB010195418.1:0-22642 GCA_032362205.1 Clione limacina | reverse complement strand
GTACCTAGAACTCAAATCCAGTTTCAAAATCTCTGACAAGCCAATGGCCACGGGACCTATAGCCAGAGCCTGGACTAGGCACGTGTCAGGCGACATTATGCACATTGAAAAAAAAAGATTCATTGTATGGCATATGTAAGACTACGTGATCCACAACACTTTGCAAGACATTACTATTTATAGTGATGATTCAAGATCCGACAACAGATGATTTCCTCAAAAAGACAGACACAAATAAAGCGCTGATCTTTTTCCTGGTACGCACGTAATCATCTCATATTTCGTGTTATAACGTAAACATTCACAAGAAATGTATCAAGGACCTCGTTAAGTTGACGAATGGGAAAAGTCTCTTCTGTTGACCTTTAGATTAGTTTTACGTTTTAAGAAGACTGTGTTATATGTTCACATTGACTGCAAGGTAATAATAAGATTTGTCAGTGTGGACAAGACATTGATATAGTCGCGTATGCCGGAAGAGACAAACCCCAGTGCTGTGAGATATGTCTGATAAGTATGACTTTAAAGTCGTATGATGTAAGAGGTACACAATCTAGTCTAGTCTCAGAGAGTTATTGGTGTCTCCAATGTCGTATATGTACAAAGTCGAGTCTGCAAACACAACAAGTGACATCGGTGCCAGACAGAAGAATGCAGGCCAGACAAGTGAACTTTTTTTGATAAAATTACCCTTGCCCAAAACTGTTATGGTTAAATGGAGAAAAAACATTATTCTATTCATGACTTCCCTTTTCCCACCTGTAAAGCATGTGGTTCTGTTCACACTTTTACCTGACATTTTAACGAGCATCACAAGTGTATGGCAGCTGTCAATGACCGCGCTATGTGCATCAACTATTCTGATCTTTATTGTAATCGATGTAATGAAACACTTAGCAGTCTGAGATAACTGCATTCCTTATTTTCATAGTTTGTAGTTTTAAACTCTACGGTATTTAGTTTAAAAGACATGTGAGAGAACGGTCTTCCCTAGAAAGATTAGTTGTTCCCGTATTACATTTATTCCACGCACAATTATATTGTCTGTCTACGTGTATGTATGTCTGTCTGTTTACGTGATAACTTGAGTAGTTTTTTTTTCAGATCGCTTTCATTTTTGAAAGTATGGTAGAAAAGGGGTATACAATTTCCGCTATTAAAATCCAGAAATATCTGAAACATTATTGCTCTTTTGTGTTTTTTTGCTGTGTGTTATCTGTTAATTTTGATGTGGTTATAGTTATTAATAATTTTGTGATTTTCATTTGGGATCTAGAAATGTCCACTTTTAACTTTTTATCTTAACTAAATATTTTTCAAACTTTTGAATTTTTTTTAGAGTTTAACAGAGTTATGGCCCTTGAATTGTGTGCTATGTGTTCTTTGTTACTTGTGTCTGATATGCGTGGTTGTACTCTCTACGAGTACTCATTTTTTCTAGTTACTTCTGTGTCGTTGTTTACACCTTTATGACTGTGAATATGTATGTATAATGTTTGAATGTATTGCTTTTGAAGATACATCATCTTGTCTTGGGCTTACTTAACAAGAAATTTCGTCAAGCCTAAAATGATGAACTCCTGCTGTTATCATATCATGCATCAAATTACTCCTCAAAGCTTTACCGCGTATATTTTTCAATTGTTCTAGTGGGCACTTTAGACTAAGCAATTAGTAGTAATTCAGTCATGTTTGTGTAGTATTCGAATATGTCAGTCCATAGCGTAAGCATGATGAGCTCATAGTGATCCTATCATAATATGCACCATGACCATTATGGATATCAAAATGTTTATATCGGTGACTCGTTATGTATTTTTGTTAGCTTCGTCCATAATCTGTTTCACGTCTCTTATAAGGTTCAATGCGTTCGTTCTAAACAGTTCAATTAGTTAAAAATGTCCCTGGTTTAATAATCAAAAGCAATACGTAAAGTCATACAATTAAATGGTTGAGAGAAAAAAGAGAGATTAAAGTTAAACATCACACCGTCAGTAGGCTAAGATAAGGAGAAGAACGCTTCATTTCCTAACATTGATTTAGACATTTATAGAAAAATATCAAAAAGGTTCAATCATAAAATTATGTCTACATTAATTAACGTCTTTTCAGGATTATTAATTGTGTAAGGCAAAAAGCAAATCAACAACATAAACCTTGTTTCTGTTTTAATGGTATAGACTTTGACTTTATAAAGCCACATCGTGCAGCCCTTCCTTATTTCGTATACATTTTGCTCTTCATTTTAATTACCCGCAAAACTTTACAAGCAAAAACTAATTTAAAAGTTCATAGTTATGTGTTTAGTCTGATGCTTTTACTGGTGCTATTAACTATGAATAGAGCACACTTTCTGCTGGTGTGTTATTACTTTTGATGATATTTGTTACTAATATCAGCACATCTAATATGGAAAATAGGAAGGCTTCAAAAGACGCCTCATTAGAAGGTGGGAATGGGGATGTCCGCTCTTGGACCCCCCAGTGTGGTAGAAATATCTGAGTATGTCTGTACCTAAAGTGATATTTCTATCCGAGGCGTATGAGAAATATAACATTAACATTTAACACTCACAAATATAATATTTTATCATTATCATCCTAAAATACCTAAACAACATTGTGAAGTTTTCTTCAAATGAGCATAATCCATCAAACATCACAAATTGTACATTGATAATTAAATTAAAAATAAAAATAAACATGCATGAATTTTCTGACATTTTTTAAACGATTTATCTCAACACATGCACTTTTAGTTAATACTAACCCAAAAGGGTCATAAAAAAGTAGAAGTGCAAGGGATTAAAAGAGGCGTAAAAAAGGTGAACTATTAAACTATCCACTGATCTACAATCAATTTTCGATTTTTCTTCTTGATCATTCATCAGAACGAATAGAAATACTACGAAACGTTGTAACAAAAGCAAGGTCCTTATCACAAAGAAACGGATGAAAGAGATCAATAACAAATTGTGTTTTATTTTTATTTTCAGGAACTTTTTTGTATCTTTTCCCATAAAAAAGAACGGCACGCGCACCTTCTGTTTCATGATATAAAAAGTCAGATGCTTGGAACATTACTAATACATTTATATATCGAAAACGCAATAAACCAACAGTTTATGATTATAATTCACATTAGACGAAGAAATGAACAAAGAAAACTGATTCACTGGTAAAAAAGAAGTCAGGCATATGGAACATAGTCTTAAAAAGGAATTAATCGGTTGGGGAAGCAAAGAAACGGCCTACTTGAAACTAAAAAAAAACACGCAGTCATGCGTAATTGACATCAGCGGTAATCTAGCTGCATATGTTATAAGTTAAGAATCGAAAATATTTAAAGAGGCCCGTTAATTGTTTATATGTATTTTACAAACCTGCTTCAACATGGAATTCAAACGCAGAAGGAGATGTTTGTTTCAGGGACGGAGATAACCTTCACTAATCCAATTCAATCAACTTTATGCGTTATGTTGAATCAATTAAGCGTTCTTTTTACCATCGTTAAAAGCGTAATTTAATCAGTGCTAGTTACAGAAACAAACTTAGATAATAATAAAAAAGAAAAAAATGCGAAACAAAAAAAGGAAAATATCAAAGGTAAGTACACAAAAAATAAAATATCGATATTTTAATGAACAATATTTATTTTAAGTTACGTTATTCGTGTAACTTTTTAAAAAGGGCGTCAAAGGGCTTCATACAATGAAGAAATCAGCCATTTGCGTCGAATATTCGCCTCAAGACATTGGCACCAAGGCCAAACCGTAGATCCATTCGTTGATCAAGAACTTGCGCAACATCCTGCATCATACCTAAGACCTGAAGGAAAGCCAAGTTAGTAGATTTAATAACACCCTGCAAGGAACCAAAGAACAAAAAATATATCGCCCAATTTAAATCTTTATGTCGGGGGATCGCGACCCACAGTTTAAGAACCACTGGTTTAAGCCAAAGTGTTAAACAATTGGCGACATCGTTATTTACAGCAGGATTGAAATAATCAATTTCGAGTTTTACTGTTAGTGGGTTTCAAACCCAGTATTGCCAATGTAGACACGAAATAAGAAATTATAAGACAAACCCCTCAAGACGTTATGTCGAGAAAAACAATTTACACAATTAATCTCTATTTAAATACATTTACAGATGTATGAATTTACCTCGGTTTGACAAAGTTAAAATAAAAATGCATCTTAAGACGATAGGTTAAACATGGCTTTACAAAATTGCATTTTAACATTAAAAGATGATCGAAGCAGAGTCATTTACCCTTTTAAAAATAGGAGCATGTCATGGCCTTGCCTTTGGATATCGCAACAACAGCATTATAGCGTCCGCTGTCGTCAAGACATCAGAGTGATGCATGCCAACAACATGTATAATGTTTTTCATTTCCTTACGGATTTAGTTGAACCCATTATCTCAGGCTAAAAGCGTCTCAAGTTATACTAAAAAGGCATTATATGTTCTACGTATATCAAAAAGACATAAGCGATCAGACATATCTCATGTTAAATTCGATGTATATTTGTAATCTTATAAACTTCACTTTTAAGACGTCTTTGACTTGTGATTTCAATAAAGTATGTGTTGCGTCGCCGGTCTGGTGGAAATATGCCATTATATTATTTCGAGGCAAAGCTAGTTTTGAAATTTGCCTGAAGGATTCGTGAAACAACAACTTTGTGAATGGCATTATTCTGTTATTATTACTAGCATTTTAACATTGGAAATATTTTTGCGGCAGTTAAGTGTTGCGACTTTTTTTCAAAGTAGCGAAAATGTACTTAACGCGAAGAAAAAGCAAGTTAGAGTTTATTTTTAATTAACAACAGTTAGGTTACCGATTTCACCAACTAGAGCGCAGTAAATTTATCTGATGAGAATTGCAAAATAGTAGTATCCAGGGTGACGGGACAAAATTCAAAAAAATGAGAAACAAGAAATAAACGCAAAAAATTAAACGTTTGTGGGGATATAAAATAAATAATATGATTTCGACAATATTCTCAGCCAGACGAACAGACGCTTTTCTACTTAGCACACAGCATTGTCAAAGCAACGCTCACATCTATCAACACGGACAGGCATCATACAGTTATAATGGTAAAATAATCTGTTGACTCAAGACGTTTTTATTTCAAAAAGATTTAAAAGATAACACAAACGACTAGGTATTTCCAAAGATAAATACCGTGAAACCTGGCCATTTCACGCATGCCTTGAACTTTCACGGCGTTTGTATGATTATTTTTTACTCAAATAATTCAATTGATGAATGTTGGATCGTTATTGTGTTGTTTTATGTTGGACGGGACATGTTATTTTTTTGTTATTATGAAATAAAATTATGTGATCAAAAGCACGAATGTGAGGTTTTGCGGGAGAGAATAAAGGATCTTCTCTGAAATATATCTTTATTCTGTAGGAACTATATTTTTTTAAACGATGTTTAATTTGGCTTTGGAATAGTTCTCAATATTGTATTTCTTTAGCATATGTTGATGACTTATTATTTAACGAGCTATAGTTTTGATCACCTTTTTTAGAGAGTCTCCAAGTTTCTAGGGAACCCCCTTTTTCAATTAGTGTTTTAATCAAATTTACATTTAATGAGTTATCCAAATTCTAAAACATGCAAGCGCGCCTAAGACAAACACATCTGCGCTTAAACTGACTTTGTTGTTGGTGTCCTATAACATAATATTTCAAAGATTACAATCGTAGTAACAATCACACACGGAAACTCTCTACTTTCTCTCTGTCAGTTAAACTATCTCTATACCCTTATAAAAACCAGAGTACCGAATGTACTCGAATAGCTGCCGTCTTCAGCTGCGCAAAAGGATACATTTAAATCATGAGAGTGTAAAACATTTGCTAACACAAGATCCGACCTCTTAGTTTGGTATCGACTAAGTTGACTTTATCTGAATTATTAGTTGAAAAACAAAACAGATAAACAAATAAACAAACGATCTGCCAGTCTCTCTCATCCCCTGTCTTGGCATATCACAGTTTCTTTCACAGCTAAATTCGTGGGTCCCTATCAGCTGGAGTCTAATGTTTTGAAAACAAAACAGTTTTGATAGAGTTATGACCTTTGATGATTTATTCAACGTTATTTAGGCAGTGGAAATAATACTCTGAAATATTGCACGCAGGATCTTCTAGGGACCTTCTAAAAATATCTTTCTCAACTTCAAAAAAATGTGTTTACAGAGTTATGGCCCTTGGTTTGTTTACTATGTTCTTTTTTTCTTGTGTCTGATGTGCGTGGTTGTACTCTCCACGAGTACTCTTTTTTCTAGTTGCTCTTGACTTTGCTTGGTAATATTAATAAATCTTTTATGAGTAAAAAGAGGTACTTTGTGCCTTTTTCTCGAATAGTCATTAAACTCAGAGGAAATAAGCTTCATTATTTTTTCTTTTTTTCAGGTAAACCTACAGAAAATGCTGCCACTGTTTTTCTTGAATTTCAATTGAAAAGAGTGCTACCTACTTAAAATCTTCAATAGTAAGTAAACCTTTGCTCGGACGTGATAGGTGCATAAATACCAGTCACATGTTTTGCAACAGTTAAAAAGTCCTTAACCAACTTTCAAAGTTGTCGTGACCAGCTGAATCGGGACTTCATGCCGATAGTGTCAGATGAAGGTGTTTTTTATATAGTGGTAGACATTGTCATGGGAGAGCCTGAGCAGTTGAAAGATCTGTACGATTGTCTTGCTAGGGCAAGCACCGTAGATGTTCTATTTCCTACTGGCACAACACGTCATTGTCGTGGGACAGCTTTTCATATCGCAAGACTATTTTGTCCTGGTGGGTTAAGCGCCTAGTATATGTTCTCTTCGGGGATGAGTTGCATTTCTATTTCGTCTCTGTCCTTTCAAAAACGTTTTATTTTATTTGGCTAGGTGTTTAACGACTCCATCAACCCATTGGGGGTTATATCGGCGACGGTGCTGCTAACATACTATTAATTCTTGCCACACACAGAATGTAAGATGAGGCACAACTTGTACATTCTATGCAGCCTCAGTTTACTGACAATTGACCGACCAGTGTTAGCACTAATCTATAGAGACCACCGCTAAAATTATATTTTCTTAAAGTCCTAGATATGATCAGTGATCAGGCCGGAATTCGATCATCCGACGTTCAGCTCCAAAGGCGGGAGCCTTTACCCCTCGGCCATATGAGTGGTTTTGAAAAATGAAATGACAGTCATAATATGTTAATTAAGACATAAAGACGTTTATCGCCGTTGTCATCTCACTCGATAATAACGTCAACATCAAACGCTTCTCGACAAAACTAAATCAAAGTCACTCGATCTTCTGTGATCCATTGAAAGTTCCCAACAAAACCATTGGAACTAAAGTCTACACTAATCATATATCTCATCCCAACAAGACGACCAAGATAATAGCCTTCATACTAGAATATCCTTTTTAGTTCATCAGTCCACTTTCTTTAACACAACGTAGGAACTTTTTCTTCAATAGTTAATACAAATATAACTTTGTGTGAATACAAATGAAATCTTACCGCCATCTCGTCATGTGATCTTTGGGAATCGTTATATATAGCAGCCACTGCTTTCTAACTCCCCGTTGTATCACTTCATCTGATGAATATCCACTAGATTCCATCATACATCATTTCTCTTAACTACAAAGAGTTGTCAAGAGATCAAAGAAAAGGAGGCATTTTCCCTTCTGAAATCGACAGCTTTTTCGTGTTCTGAAAACCTTAAGCCAATTCCCTTGTTTTCCGACGCGCTATGCGATAACATTGATGTTATAAGGGAAACTGCTCATCGTTTTTACGGTAGGTTTTATCTTGATCTTTCTCACATACATATCAAATTGACAATTATCGTAAAGTCGTACAAAGGTCATCTGTAATTCTTTACATTTGTTACCGTTGAAAGACCTTGACAGATCTGCTAGACATGCCTGGTGAACCTAAAAAAAGCGACAATCTTAAAGTTCTAGGAAATGAAACAGCATTATATCTTAATATTTGTAGATGTATTTCACACACAGCTACTATATCTTATAACTGAGAAAACTTGTTCAGATAGAGATCAGAAAGTTGACACTCTTCCGAAAGTTATCTAAAATCTCAAATCTCTGTCGTCGCACAAAGCCATCATATTGTTTGCACTTGCTGGTTGAAGACAGTTCAATGTCATTGGGGTGTCGGGTTACCTATTGAGTGTACTGACCTTTGGTCACTTTAGTAAGACGACATGCTAACAGACAGGCTAGATTTCTCACTACAAACTACAAACCATGCAATGTACACACCGCATGAAAACAGTGTTTCAAAAATCTGCTCAGTTCAAAGCTTCGTTGGGTGACGATAGAGGGAACAATCCTATCATTATTTGCAGACAATTGTCGTCAAGGTCCACCCTGTGTAACAAAGGTGACCAAGATGACCAGTACTAAAGGATGAATTGGACACAAGTCAGTATGCAATAACTGATTCATTCATCTGATAACCTGAGAGTCAACAATTGTAGTTTTGTTGAGTGATGGAAGTGATTGTCTCTGGTCTTCATTTTGAACTCTGCATGGTGTTGATGATAAAATCGTTTGAGTTTGTCGTTTCATCCTTTTTTTTATCTTGATTTCAATTCATGAATCTTAACGTCTAGTATTTTCCGTCGGCGCTTCTTTATAATAACGGTCATAAAGCACTGAAGGTTCAAATGATTCAATGTGGTTTAGAAGCTTTTCTCTTTGAAGTCTCACTAGTTTTTAGGTAACACATCCGCTTTCGGATTCGATTTTAATCAGCCTGCCCACAACATGTTGCGATATCTAGTGATGTTTGCTATTCTTAGATTTCACTTCTTAGTGTGTGCTTGGGCATGGAAATATCGTTATTCAAATCTATAATTATGCTGACTTTATCTGTGTTTGAATTGTGTACGGCACCGTCACGCAAGACACATTTTTTATTAATGTGATTTACAACTTCGTTAAGATTGTTCACTATGTGATGAGTTTATTCCTTCTCTGGACTTTCAAAGCAGGAACTTACAGAATCAGAAGAAAAGAAACCAACCAAGCAATCGATCTGATATTCTCAAAATTCAAAATGATATGCTCAAAGTCTCACGTGAACGAGTTAGAAATATTACAGAAAAAAAGGAATAACTAGAACGTATGGCCATCATAAAGATAATGTACAAGATATTAAGTCATAAAAATATATCAGTAACTACAATCGTAATTATGAAAGAAAACCAAACGTAAAACTATTTATCGTAACAAATACCATGGTCAATGATAACAACAGAAGACCAGAAATTGATAGCATAGGCTAGCATCAATAAACATGATGTAATTGCGATGCTAAATGTCATAAGCTTGTGTGTAAAGATGGTGTTTGAGCTTTTTTGAAAGCAATAATGCTATGGGCGCTTCTAACTGAAAGAGGCAATTAATTCCATATGTGGGGTCTAGTAAAAGAGAAAGATATATCACCATACGAATTATAATAGGGCAAAGATGTCTTTTAAAGCAATGTGTCGGTTGATGACCTGAGGGTTCTGCCAGGTTAATATACTTCCTAAGCATGTAAAAAGTATTTGGACCCGGTGAGGAAGTTTCATTTAAACTTATCCTACAGGTCACAATGCTGAAAAATATAACGCTGTTTAAATGTCAGTTCTAAAAGATATAGGAAAACCTGGTTTGGATTCAAAAAGCGGAACTTCCTCTCTCGATGCGGACGTCTTAAGCCCTGTGCCATCGTTTCAAATGTATAAGAATCAACGATTGGAGTTTTTTGGCATAGCTTTTTAATATAATCAAAGTACTACAATAAAGTTTATTGTTGAAGAGTTATAATTTAATGCATTTAAGCAGAAAATACGAGATTCACGTTCAGATTGTAGACATCTTTTGATGATATAGTAACGTTTTGGACGTTATTTGGCATATCTTTTCACATTGAATAATGTTTGGTAGTTTGCTTTAACAAACGTAAGCAAAAGAACTTTTGTCATAATTCGTAATTTTCTAAAGAAAGTAACATGTACTGTTACTTTAATTATCGTATTCTTAAGTTCTAGAAGTCTTTCATGATTCTTTAAACAGTCTAAACTTGTAAAAACATTTCACCCTTGAAGGTTTTCAGTAATAAAATCTACAAGTTAATATTGTTTTGAATTAGACTGAAGATAGGAATGTTTTCAACATTCTGTACCAATGAACCACCGTCAAAGAATTTATTCAATTAATTTTAGCAATAAAAGTGTGACTTATGTGAGAAAATATTTTTGTAAACGTCTTCATACAATATACAAAGACATGATTTATCGATATAATGTAAACAGTGTAAAAAGAAACTCCCCTGGCTATATTACCGCTGTTTAATAAGAAAGAACGAATTCTTTCTTAAGTACTTGCAGGTGTTGATTTTTACAGAAAATATCCGCACGCGCCCTCAACCTTGAAATGAAACAGAACCTTTTATAACCTAAATAATCTTAATCACAAATTGCAATTCACAATGCTTGAGTGCGGTGGTTGGACATTCTATGGGGAAGTATCGACATTTTTCATTTAACCACACTCTGTAAATAACTTCTTAGTACTACCGGAACGTTAAGCTCCCCAGGTAGTAGTCAGTAACCATGAATAGAAATAATTCAAAATGCTACATGAAAACCACACACTTTGCGTGCGCCCTTACATGAGTGTTATTAGGTTTTCTGAGAATGGTTTCAATCTTCTTGTTGGGTGGTGGCATTGCTTACTAATCCGGTGCTCTTTACACAAGGTGAATATTTTGTCAATTTTTTGAATATTCAACTTGTGTAAAGAGCACCGGATTAGTAAAAGGACAAAAAACGATTCCTGCACTAATTATAATTTCAATAAACCATCGTATCAAAATATATTATGTCTGAAGTAAAAGTTGTATCATACTTTTCCAATGGATAATATTGTTATTGTATTATCTACCATAAATGCACCTGAGTCTAAACATTTCTAACACAATGGCATAACGTCACGTTCCATGACATTTTTCCTTTTCATCCTATTGCTAAAAACGACTTTTTAATGCTACAAAGCTAATGGGTTTTTCGACCCGAGCAATCACCATTTTTAATTCCAGTCATTGAGCATCCGCTAATTTCCCTATCCCTTTTTGCATTTTGTCCATGTTTCTCGTGGCCTACCCCCTTTCCTTGTACCCTGTGGATTCCATTCAAGGGCTCTTTTTTACTACGCTTTTTTTGGCTTTGGAAAGGTGTGTACAATCCAACGCCATCGACGTTTGCCTGGCTATATATATAGTAGGGCAGACTTCATATTTGAATTGAACAGCCTAAGCTTGGTGCGGATTGTGATCTTTCTGTCTTTCCATATCTTATTCGAAGAAAGGCAGTCCTTGTTTAACCTTTCATTGACTTGATATATTCCCCGTTCCTCCATTGCTGTCTATCAGGCTTCCTAGATAGACAAAAGATTATGTTTTCTCCAGAGTTCACAATTTGTATCACAATATTGTGCGTTGTGAAATAATATATAAAATGTGATAATAATATACTAATACAGGAGTGTAGATCCGTTCAAAGAAGGGATAATTGAAGTTGATAATGGCTTGTATTTTTACTTAACTTCCGGTCCCATGATGATCGAGTCATCATCAGTGTCGTGTTCGATTAGTTCGATGTAATTCTTGAACAGAGTAGATAAGTAGGATATTTTCAACTACTCGAGTATAGTAGAGTTGCTACTCAAAAGGATTAAGGGTAACTACTCGAGTTTAGTAGCTACTCTAATCGTATGGTTTTCCAGTAGTCACACAAATAGTCATCTATAAATGAACAAATTCAAAGGTTTAAAATTAAAAGATGACTGCATTATTTATATTATTGTGTAACAATATTGGAGACATTTAAAAATGTATTAATAGTTGTGTAAAAGTAAAATTTTTTTAAAAATAATCACAGTTGAACAAACATTTATCAAAAATATAACGAAAACGGATTAAAGGCAATCCCTTAATCTATATCAACTACTCGAAGACTACTCGAGTATCTAATCTAGTATGCACCGATTACTTGAGTAGTTCTCAAAAAGTCTGCGACTACTCAAGTATGTTAGAAGTAGCAAAAAAGTACTGTTACTCGAGTAGTATACTACTCTACTCGACCACAACACTGGTCATCATCATCAAATCTCTGCTCATTCATGAAGTTGGTTGTAAATCGATTCCATGCACTGTGCTTGTGAGGATATCTGTATGCTGCATTTAAGAAACTTGTTGAATAACATCGTACTGGGTCAGATAAGAATCACTCATAGATCAGAACTATGTCATCGAAAACAACTGTAATGTGTTACAACAATGCGTTGACATTCGTTGTTTGTTTGTTTTGTTCGTTTTTGAATTCCTTAGTTTGTTAGCGTATGCGTATAAATGAACCTTTTAACTGATTTTTGCGAACTACTTCACGCACATCTGTTTTTTGATTGAACACTTTTTGGCGCTTCTCTGTGCCAAGAGAGCAGCCGCTAGTCGTAATCAGAATACATTATGTTATTTAGATTGCAAGAGTGATACGACTAGATGACACCTTAGTCTGCCACTTTTCCTTCGACCACCAAAGTATCTTTAGACTGTATAATTTGCACATGAAACCTATGTTTATCGTCCGTCTCCGATAGGAACAGCTGTGAGTTATCTTAGCGAATTTATGTTGATAATCATAAAATAGTACGTTACATTATATGGTTTGACTGTATACGATACGAATATATCTTATGTGTATCTGTCGATTAAGACGTGTTGCATTGTATGATAATTGACATGTTATCTACTATACGATTCATAGAACACAACGTGATTGAACTCAGTCGCTAATATACATCATGACATGCATGATAACTGGTTTGAATATCGTTGGTCGTATTAACCATATTGAAACAAAATCAGCGACGGTTCTATACTAGTGTTGAAGTCAAATCAATTCATAGTCAAATAACTAGTTCGAGCCAGCGCTCAAAACGGCACAAACGATATGGTTGTGAGAAACGGTCACTCGTTTTTCAAATATTCAATGTCTAGTCACACCGACATTTGTTCATCATCACTCGTCAAACAGTCACTGTTCATCTGATTAAAAACGGTGTACCTTGAACTTCGTATGACCCCACGCAGTTTGCTTCTCATTCGCGGCTGCCATTGACACTTACGGTGTTAAGGGGAGATCATAAAGGTGACGTCAACGATATTTCCGGTTGAATTACACATGTGAAATGTTAGATTTTAAAATTTAATGAATTTTAATTTCTTTAAAAAGGATTTAAAATGGTAAACGCGACCGTACAGACTAATTTTGATGCTCTGATTTCAAAAATGTCATTAATTTTTTAATTAAACTTATATTTAGTAAAAATTATTTAGAACATTTGTAAGGCCAGTGGCTGAAAACTTCAAACGTTTCCGCGCGTACCACACGTCACCGATATCCTGTTTGTTGCAAGCACTGTCTATCACAGAGGGGAGACGACTCCTAGTTCATCATTCCGTTGTATGACTACTACAGATATATAGTACTATAAAACGGGTGTTCGAAAATTGACTCGAGTCTCTTCATAAATATCGAGACAATCGAATGATCATGAACAGGTCAGCCGACTTCAACACTATTATATACACCTGACTAAGAACATAGGAATGTGTAACTATGTGGGGAACATGTGTGAATTATACGGTGATAAGAAATACCATTTTTTTCTGGCAAGGACTAGTTTGCTTCTCCATTAATCCATTAATTAACATCCTTATTTAATACATTTATCTGAAGATTTCACATCTCTAAAAAGATTTCTTCTAATATCGTCGTCGGAGAGAAGTAGAACTTTATCATTTTATAGACATATGATGTCGTCTGCAAGAGGCTCATTTAATTGATTTATCACATCCAGATGACTATAACATTAAAAGAAAATTAAATGACAGGGGGCTCAGTACTTTTGATAGTTCCTTTTCATTCCTGTTTTAAGTTAATTTAGCGAGAAGGGAGATAAGGCATACCCTTTATTTCCCTTAATGAGCAGACTAAATGAGAAAGTCCGTTGGCGTAGATTCGCGATGTTAAGGCAGATTCCGGCGTTCATGGAATTTACAGTTTACAGTCAGACAACTCAATAAAAACAAGATCCCCGGTTTCGTGGTTAAAACAACTGTCGTATTTAACTACTGACTTTCTTGTTGATTCATTGCCTACAGATTGGAATTTATTTCCACAGATAGTTATCAGCGTTCTTTTAAGCCGGCAATTATCAATAATTTCTTTCGAAAGTTGTATTATGTCGATGTAGCGAACTGATTAACAATTCGTTCGAAAAACACGTTGGGTTTTCTCTTCGCCAAGAGTGCGGCTGCTTTCATCCGTTTGAAGAAGGTAGTCTTATATTGAGATTGTTATAGTAACAGTAAGCAGAAATGACTTTTAATTTTTAATAAAATAAGATTATTGCAGACAAATCAGTGCAGATTCAACATAATATCAAGTTCTTTCGAAAAACATTAATTTCGAACAACGGATTCTTTTACAATGGACCTTTTGAAAACAGACATTCTGAACAACTTAATTTTAGAAAAGTGACCCCCGAACAACGGACTTTCTGAACAACTGACCTTTTGAACAATGGACCCACTGAACTACATTTCTCTTGATTGAACAACAGATCTTCTGAAAAACTGACACCCTTAGCAAATGACCTTCCGAACATAACTTCAAAACATAGGAACTTTTGAACAACAGAAATTTTGAACAATGGATTCTCTGAACAATGAACCTTTTGAACAACCTTCTTTTTTTTAAATATTGAACCTACTTTTTTAAACAACATACCTCCAGAAAAACTGATCCACTGAACAGTCGACTTTCTTTTCAACGTACCAACTTAACAACGAAACTTCTGTCTAACGGACCTTCTGAATATTTGACCTTCTGAATAAGACCTTCTGATAATATCAAAAAGCTTAAAATCAGTTGTCAGAGGCACTAGCACAAGGCTGCTTAACATATTATTCATGATATCACTTATTTCATGAAAATATATTAATAAATATTTAAACCTGTGCGGTTTTACTGGAACACCTGCATCGAGTTTATAATCTTACATTATTGATCTGTTTAGTACCGTTCTTTTTGTTTACCACGTGTTTATTTTATTATCTTGTAACGTTTTCTTTTATGGGCGAATATGCCATTATTCACATGTGCAAACAAGGCCCAAAGTTGTCTGATGTTGTGCAATTGTCACAGCTTAAATATATAACATAAATAATACTATTACCTCATACACGTCATTTTGGTATATTTATATTCCCTTAGTTGAGATGCGGTCTAACCATCCCTAAATCTCTTTCTCCTCAAATTCATTGTTTCTATAGCATACCCTTGAAATACGTGTAAAAACGCTCTAAGTCTTACTCAGTTCGATGCAAAAATTCATGGGTGTGGAATGCATCAAAACCTTATTCCTTGAGAAGAACCACTTGAAGGTGGAAATAAGAGTGTTCACGATAAGGATTTTGCCATTACAGCTATACATTGTTATCATGCGTTAGCAACGTGAATAAATGCTAATACGTAATAGAATGCGCACAACTCTCATTTGACGTGCATACATGTCTCAATGGCAAGGGTTTTCTTAACTGGTACCTAGGAAACTTGAAAGTTCTAGATGATGCAAACAAGATGCAGTTTGTCAATGGGCCCTGAGGTTTGTCTGGTAAAATTGTCCCCGACATCACGTGGCATGAAATTATAATAGGGGAACTGGGGAAATTAAAATTAATGGATGATTAAACAAATATGTGGTTTGTCAATGACTCCTCAGGTGCAAATTCTCACGTGTCTTTAACATCACATTGACATTAATATAAAACTTAGGGACAACCGTGTATAAAAGGAAAAGTCCGTAACCAAAAACGTCTTGTTGCCAAGATAGGTGTTTATTAAAACTAACAAAATGAATATAGCATGCACATCGCTAACATTCTTCTTGAACTTGATAACTGTATGCTGCAAATATGTGCATCAGATATAAATAGAACACTTGAATCGTATATTATTTGTATATTATTTTATCATATTATTGGCGATTTCGGGGATAACCGTTTAGTATTCCATTTTGACATTTTCATATAATATTTTTGAAACCAATGGACTATATATATATGAACATTCATATATATATATAACTTTTTTTAAAGTTTTAAGGAAAGATATTAACAAAACTATGATAAATTAAATCTAAAAAATGTCCCCATTTAAATTGACGATTGTGGGATGACTGTGGGATTTTCTGTTTTGGTCTTTGAATATGTTGTGTCAATAACAATGGATTACAAGTGTGAAAATTCACATTTATTTTGGTTGATGTTCAGGTAAATGCGCAAAATTGAAAGAAGGGAATTTAAAAAGTGCGCCCATATGGTTAGAAGTTAATCAAATACGCATTTTTAAAATTGAGTTGTTCATACTTTCGTTCATATTTACAATGTTTTATAGGAATTCAAACATATAAAGTTTATTGTTATAGAAATAACATATCAAAAGGCAAAACTCAAATATTAAGCAGTTATCCCGCAATCTCAGATTTAAAAAAGTCATGCGTTATTTGGTTAGCACGTATATTGCCCGATTTGTGTGTCCCCATAGGAAACTAATTGAGTTAGAAGCTGTCTTGTCTTTTAACACGACATTCACAATAGGCTTATGAGTATGATTTTATCAAAAAAAATCTGATTTAAACGATGCTTTCGTCATTTCGTAAAACAATTCAGCAATGAAATTTAACTGGGTTGCATATTTGAAGATAATTTAGTTCTTTAATTGCGATAAGTAAATAAACTCATACCCAAATACTTCTAGAATAATTGTGATTACTTCCATGACTTTTAATTCAAAAAATTCGTGCATGCAAAAAAGGGATTCATCAGAATTAGTTTCCATTCGAATTACTACAGTGTCAAAGGCATACGAACAGCTTTCTACTATGATATTCTGCAAAATATTTACATCTGTTGTTCGACCTCAGAACATTAATTTAATAGAGACACATATCCATCCAAGGAAATATCCAATTTTAATTACCTGAAGTATGCCCATGGTCTAGTACTAACAGTCAAACATGTTCATTGATACTTAAGAATAATAAGATTCAAAGATTTGTTTTCAAAAGATATATACACCATAATAATGGCAGAAACTCGATACATGTCTTTGTATCTATAAGGGCTGCACAAAAATTATATGAATAGAGAATACCCCCCTCCCCCATATAATGAACAAATTAATATTTACCACAATAAGTTTGTTAAGATTCGAAAAAAATAGTTAGTTTACAGTACTTCATGACGCTCATAAAATGACGGCAACGTGTGTATCTATTTTTGTCTAAGAATTATTATTCTTGATTTAAGCTCATCATTTTATAGACATGCAGAAAAAGTCATACATTAAGATAAGCAATGTATACAAGTACAGTGAACATCTATATCCCCACTTCTTATAACCACATGCTTCTGGAAATTCCCTTTGGCTTGGGTTCCGTCATTGCATACGATAAGGACCTAGACAATGGAGTCTTCTGGAACAAAGTGTGATTGTGGTCCAATGGGAGCTGGTCTAGCTGAGTGCGGGTTGGATTACATGAGATAAGCAAACGACATAAATAATAATGAGTTAACTGTTGCTGTAGCAGTTTGTTTGTGTTTTCTGCAAGGGACTGATAAGCTTCATTATGTGTTCATCATTGGGGGATAAAAGGGCGAAATATAATTGTATAAACTACAAACTGGTTTCATGGCACGCTATTTGTATGCAGGATAAACCATTAACACCGTTCCACTTTCTTTTATTGAAAGAAGCTCTATGATGAGGTAGCTATCCAATATTATCATACATCTTGCCTTATTTATAGCAAAGACAAAATCCCGCGTTTATCGAATTTACTTATTCTAATGATGATTGCAGTATATTTAGATATGGTATTAGATATATAACAAAGATAAATCAAGAAAACGCATTATGTTTATTTTTGAACTTTGAAACGCTTTTAGTCGCCATGTTTGATAATCTTGCACCAGACAGTCGCATATACATGAACTTAATCTCGAAACGTATGCCAATTAGCCTCTTAAATGCATATAATTTTCTCAAGAACTTATGGTCAGCATGTCAAGATGGCTATCTGTCAGTCATGTGATACCCCGGTGTGTTGGACAGTTCCGGTCAAAATAATCCCATATGAGCCGTGCAACTGAGCGTCAATAATTTGATGGCATGGAGATACCGAGTCTGATGGCTATTTACTGAGGTAAGGTAAACAAGGGGAGCCAATCCAAGGTCAGTTTTAAGACAGGTGAAAGTATTAATTTCTCATAATTAGGATAATCCTTAAAATCAATATGGTAAATAAAAACACGGTCATTCCGTTGGTGAAGGTGTCCGCTTTTGGCGCGACGAAATGCGCGTTGAAACCATACCACCGCCGGTTCATTCTCATAACGTCTAAGCTCAAATTATTTATTTCTATTTTCATGAGAAAATAGTTACTGGTAATCTCGGTAAATACACCTCTTTTAGATATGTTTGATTTTTGGACATTTTTGTCGAGTTAAAGCGGTATAGGGTAATAATATATAACCAAGGTAAAGTCAAGACAAGGACTTGCAATTTGACATAAATGTATAATCTACCTACTGCAGTGACATTTGTGATTGTACTAATCAAATGTCGACAATTTCTAACGCGAGATCTGAGATATGTGGTCGGTAAAAACAACAACTCTCTTTTATAACTTGTCTCTGACGCATTGTGAAAATCTTGTTAAAAGAACAGTAAGTAAAAATGCCAAGTAAGAAATATAAGTTATGATACAATCTTTAATACGCTTGCTATTTTTATCAGAAAACAATCCTTAGTGAGGAATCCGCCACACAAGTCGTCTTCTCAGACCGTTTATAAAACAGCTATGGTGGTTTGACTTATATGACAAATAAAAGCAGAGATACAAGTGATATGTGAATGTAACGAAATTATCTGGGCCAAAAATCTTTTTAACGATTTGTGTCTCTACCGTAAAACACTTTCTTCAATTCAATGGTTCGTTTTATTTAAAATGAATATCTATGAGGTGTCAGGTTTATTTGTTTTTAGTTAATTTTCTAAATGAAATATTTCAACAAGTTCATTTATTATTATCATTATTTCCGCTAAGGAAGGTTGTAAAGATACTCAAGTGTACACGTGTTCGCCTTTGTAACCTGCAATGGCTAGCCTGTACATGTGTAGATACAACGATTACTTAATAATGTACTTCTAGTTATACAAAATATATAATTATATTAATTAAATATAATATAATATATTATTGCAATCATTGTTTTTTTGCTATCAAACTTTTGCTGATATAATTTAAATAATAATAAAAACAGGAGTCTTTAACGGACAAAAACAAATGCATGTACTTAAGTTCCAGCAAATGAATATCTCGAATAAGAACTAGTAACTCAAGGCAAACATAATGATTTGGAAAAAGAGAACAAATGACTCTGACACAGGTCATCAAAGTGTGAAAAGGTTTGAAAAAGCTTGATTTGAATAATTTAAGTTATCTCTGTTGAATTGTTTTTTCAAGAATTTTGTAAAAGGGTACTCCCGCAAGCATGTACACACGCACGCACGCATGTACGCATTCACGCGCACGCTTGGACGCACGCACGTACACATACATACAAACACACACACACGTACACACAAAGACACGCACATACACAAACACATAGATATGTATATCCATACAAAACTATCACAACCGGTGTAATTTGTCTTAGTCTAATCTTCACACTCGCTTCACAATATTCATCAAACTATTTCTTCATACCAGACACAAGTATGACAAGAGCCAGAGTACTGTTGAGGACACGGTAAAATGATACGCCATTCAAAGATATTGTAACCAAACGACCTAAAAGCAAACACAAAAGAAATATACCGGACATCGACCTGAAAACTCCATACATCGTGGACCATTAATTAATGACAGTCATCCACCACCGTGTCCGACATGGTATTTAGCATGTAGTACAAAAGAGACATGTGTTAAGGAATACTTTTCAAACAGACACATAAAGAGAGCATTCCTGTAAAATATAAGTCTTTTTTTTCAAAGTTGTCTTTGAAGTTTGAGTGAACATATATTCCATGTTTGGTCATCTTCACGTTATTTTTTTCTGAAAAGAGGGTGACTAAGTACAAGTCACAGAGGGTGGTATTGTCACCTGTCTCTGATACTATTTTCAACTTCAAGGTTTTGGTAAATCTTAACAAAAATGGGATTAACATGAAAAGCATAATTTTATACGATTTGTAGTTTGTCAAAGAAAGTTAATAAGGGTTAAAAACTTACAATTTTAGAATTATTATTTGTAGTTACATTCGTATGGTATTTATTTAAAACTGGATTATTTGGAAGATAAATGTCTGCACTCAAACGGAAGAAGTTCTGCAAAAAGGCTTGAATCGAATATTGAACAATATATAACACGTTGGGTTACCGGCGTGTTATGACAATTTTTGAGATTCAAATTTTCGTGGAACTGAAAATAGGTTGACTTGTCGTATTCAAGAGAGAATCCAAAAAAGCACGGGTAACACAAACATGTGAAGACTTGTAAGAAAAGAGCTGATCAGTAATCATAAGATAAAATAGCAAGCTGGGGCACATTCTAGGATTGTATAGAAATTAAACTATATGTCAAGGATTACAAAACCTGTTAAGCGACAAAAGTGCATCGTCGTCAGAAACGTCTATAAAGTCCTGTACATCCATGCAGCCATTGAAAGAGACTTTTTGTCTTGACCCCTAACCTGTCATGGCAGGCATCGTGAGTTAAGCACCAGACAACTTTGTCCTCACGTGCCCCTATGTTTATTCAAGACGTACTTGCCATAGCAGAAGAGACAGCCATAAGAGGTTCCAAAATGACAATCACCGTAGTGTTAACACAATAAAGGATCCGTTTTCACATCTTAAGTTGTAGCCAACTGTACACAATATAACACAAACAATGGCGATGTCCGTTCCATTCATTTTTTCACATCTCTAGACCTTGTCTTCTCTGCGATACAATGGAAACACACAGTCGTTGTTTAAAGATGTCTACCAAGGTCCTCAGGCCGAGAATTGCTGTAGAAAAGATATGAGTTGTTGAAAGAAGAATCCAGAGCAAGTTCAGGTTGAAAAATGATAGTAGAAAGACGGTAAAAGCGTTATTTTCAGAGTTGTAACTACTCGAGTACTCGAGTACGGAGTAGTACTCTGATCTCGAGAAGTGAACCCGCTACTCTAATGCCGAGTAGTGACCTGCTCCGCTACTCAATACTTACTCGAGCTGACCCACTACTCTACTCGAAAAAGTAGTGGAATCGATACTCTACAAAATACTTTTCAAGCAAAAAGTGATATTACAATATAATGGCAGCATAAATTCATTTGTGGTGGCTAAAGATCCACTGAATTTGGCGCTATAACAAAGTAAAAAATACTGGGTTGCAAGGAAATCGATTATTACTTTTTAAAATTCATAACGGATCCTTATGAAAATTTGCAAATAACTAAATTTAAAGTTGTCTCTCTTAGAAAATTAAAAGAAAATTTTAATTTTTGAGAAATCACATTCTTTTAGTTTTTCTCTATTTAAAAGTCATAACATTTCTGTTTTTAAAGGGGCCCGTGTTCGTTTACGATTTTTCTGCAACAAAACTAATACAAGTTGTTGTAGCAGAGATAGACCTTTTATTTGATACCAATTATATTACAATGTCTGTATTTAAACATGATAAGTTTGAAAATCAATGCACTTTTTTAAACGTGGTATTTTTGATCTCCGGTGTACATGAACTCATATATTGATTTTAAGGTGCTAATTAAAACTAATTGATTGTTATTGAAGTTTATATGTTACAAAATACTTATCACTTTTTGACTAATCGGGATACTCTTGAGTAGATAGCGGCACTACTCTACTCTTCTCGAGTAGCGAGGAAAATTTGACTTCTCTACTCTACTCGAATAGCGAAAAAAGCCAGACTACTCTACTCTACTCGAGTTTTGTCGCTACTCTGAATATCACTGCTGCTAAACATACGGTTGCGCCTCCCCCCCCCCCTGTACTAACTCATCACTTGGAACACATCTATATAATATATAACGTCCTGCCGTAACAGACAAAGTACAAAGTTCTAGGCACAATTATCACCTTCAGTGACAAGACGTAATGTGAGTCGCTGGCTGTGTATAGGGCGTGGCTTAATCTAAGGCGCGGGAGATATAGTTGTCGTCACTCGTCACATGATAACGTGCAAAGAAAGATGTCCACCATAAACGTTCTGCTTCAAAATATGATGGATTTTATTGTTTTTCAAAAAAATGTGAAACTGTGAGTTGTATGGTTTATTTAACTTTGTCTACTCAATTGATATTGAGCCATAGATAGATAGATGGTAGTCTAAAATGGACAAAACACTACAATAACATATGTGCTAAAGCCAATTCTACTTTAGCATTCCTACA
>JAUUEB010195307.1:0-13886 GCA_032362205.1 Clione limacina | reverse complement strand
AACATAATTCATTTATACTCAATATACGAAATAAAGAAGCTAATTTTTAATATTGTCAATGTTTTGTTTTAATCAAGAATACTTTTATAGTACTTACCTAACTCCTGGTGTGGACTGTAATTCGGTGAGTACTGGTGAGCTCTTGATGCTGGACAAACGAAGAGCATGACAATAAGTACACTAATCATATCCATAGATGTCGTCTTTATCCTTTGTATGTCGGAAGACCGGTTAATACTCACTCTTGAGGTGCTCACAGAAACAGATGTTGACACATTGTTTCTTGGCGAATCCAGACAATTTTCCATTTTTTTAAATCACTTGAACCACGATATTGCAATTACTTTACAAAGCATTTGTTTTGTCATTAAAGACTTGGTTTTTTAACAGAATTGAAAGAGCAACGCCCAATAACCAACTCGTCTAAAAGAATGGAGCCACCAATAGGATTTATTCTTGATCAAGTCTAATTGTATCAAACATCATTTTGAAGTGAAGCAGCTAAACACTCGCTGTTGTTCTGAAAGAAAAATATTGGGATATCAGGTTAAAAATAATCTACCATTGTGAAAATCTTGGCCACCCTTTTCTATTAAAAGATCAAAATTTTAATATTTAAGTAGGTAAACCTAGATGGTTCCAAAGTAAAAGAAGCTAGCTCGACGAAGAATCAATTGGACCGCAGTCATGACACGTTTTGTCTCCCAAGTTAAAACATAGTTGTAATTCGACTGTATAAATAAAATATGTATACTTTTTTCCATGTTCGCAAGTTTAATTTTAACTTTTTTCCAACCTTCTCTTGTTTTTGAATGGATGTTCAGTTGATATATTATACTTAATTGTCTCAAAGAAAACCGACAGGTTAAAGAAGTTAAGTGTAATCGTCTAATTTCTCTTGACTAGGTATTTATATTGAATAACTTAGCATACTAAAATACAGAAACTATGGAAAACATGTTTTTATCAGATTTATAAATACAAACATGATCCTTTATGAACCTATCTCTCTAATATGTTACATTGTAGACTTTACTTGTGTCCAATATAAGATACCGAAAGGAATGAAATATTCATTAATAAATGTGCTGATGATGTTATTTGCAAACTGGCACTTGATTAATATACAGTGATGAATTACTCCCGAGAGAGCTATTCACAAAAATGATGTATAAAGAGTAAACGGGCATATTGCACCATGAAGGGTCAAGGTTTTAGAAGACAAGCTTGGCGTAGAAGGAAGTGATCAACAACAAGCTGTGTGCCAACAATCTGTCAGGCTAAAACGTTTGTATCTTCTTAGATCAATACTGAATAAGGTAAATCCTGACTCATACAATGTCAATCTGGCAAATTTGGCATGATAAGCAAACATTTTCCCCTGATTGCCGTTGAGGACATGATCAACATTATTTACGTAAATGAAGATGATTTCGTGGTTTGCAGTGTTTGACCGACACGCCAGTTTGTACGCCAAATTATATTTATTCTGTACTCTATCAGGTGCACTTAAAATGTGTATCTATACCGCGCTTAGGAGTCGATGAGAACATAAGACAATTTGTATGGGGATTTTTTAGAAACTGTGGATAATTTCCTGACAGGAAATAGTAAAGACCTACATCGTTGACAAACGACATTATCGGCATCATTCCATGTTATTATTGAGAGTAGAAATACATTAAAGTGTGAATCAGCTTTATGAGAAAAAAACATGGTAACAAAAAGAGAGGCCAGTCTTTCTTACAACGCTATATTACTGTTAATTGCAAGTTATGCCATCTTAAATTATTATGGAAAATCCATAAAATAGACGTATTCAATAACGGTCTACCACAAAGTTTATGAATGATTTCAATGAATGTCTTGACCTCCGTGCATTGGTCGTATGCTAACAACCATAAAAAAATGTCGGGTATTTTTTTTTTAGTAGAATTGCATTTTAAATATTTGAAAATTGCACCAGGAAAGGATTCGAACCCAATCACACTAACTGATATTTTTCCGCCCAAATATTTGATGATAACAAAATACAGAGAATTGATATCAACAAAATACAAACAGGAATGAAAATTTGTTAAATTTCTTCATGGATTGGATTGTTAAGTTGCGGGAATAGAATCAGGAGTAGGTTTTATGTGACAATGTCTACACACAAAATGTGTGAACAGTCACGGAGGCGACAATTGTTAAACAAATTTCCTTTGCCAACTTATTTCTCCTTGTCTGCATTTTAAGCAGAAAAAAATAAGAAATAAACAGCGGCATATTAGTTAGAATTACACCATTTCATGAGTTAGTACCCATTTGCATGACCCCTGTACGAATCAATTTACAACAAGTTTTTTGGCAAACTATGTTTTTTTGTTCCTAAGCATATTGTTTTTTTACCATTGGTCAGCCCTAATGGTCAGTTTGTCCAGGTTGATGTTTTGGCAAAGGCAAAATTTTGTGTCTATATACCCTTAGGATCAATAAAATTCAAGTCCGGTTGAGTCATGGGGGGTGAAGAGAAACCCCTCATTCCCCCCCTAGTATACCTATTTAGGTATAGCAGAAGTAAAGGCGCGTGGGAAGCAACGGGAAACTACCACATTATGCGTTATTCCTAGTACAATCAGGACGCATACTCCTGAAGCCCCTACAATTGAACACGAGCACGAGACAAAACTTTACTTTACTTTTTTAGTTAATATGAATATCTGGCATTCAGAATAGTGGTTGTATGCCTCCCAAAGACCAAACAAGTTTTTTAATGTTCCCCCGCACCTGTTTTCAGCCGATCCCATGCAAAAATATCACAAGCCATCACTCGGCCAAGCTTTTTTACATGTCCATTCCAATGAGCGATGCCTAAACACACATCAACATTGGTTAGAAAATCAAAGTGCTTAGAAATGCTTGTGAATGAAAAGTGCTGTCAAGACCATAACAAATCTCACCTTTCTTCCTGCGCTAATACAATAAATTTCCAAATGTGAGGTCCAGATTGACTACGACGTCATTCATATTCCACCTAATCTCTGTTTATGTGATTTTCAAAATGGTTGTATCTTTATTTGACCTCAAAATTAGATTAGCCAATTTGTAAATTCGTAAAGTTCAAAGCGCGATTTCTGTAAGAGTGCTATAGCTCAGTTGCTAAGAATGACGTTCTATCACCAAGAACACTGCAGCTTCGACCACTTGGCTGGACGATATTTTGCGTTTCAAATTCACCCGACTTCTGCGACTTCACTCATGGGAGAAAAGAGTTGCTGTGCAGGTAAAGCGAAGTGAAACCAGTGAAGAAAGCAATGAGAAACTACCTCAAAGGCCGTTGTCTAAAAAGTTAAATCTTTTACTCCTGATAACCAAACGCTTACTATCGAGTATGGATAAGATTACGAAGTTCAAAACATTCTAGCATACGTGTCTACAAAGATAAAATTCAAAGAATAACGTATTTTGAATCCTGTTAAAACTTAACATGTCACAACGTGTTTAGGATGCCATGCAAGAAACCCGAAAGGAGAAAAGTCTGATACACAATTTAAGTTTTTGAAAAAAATATGTTGCCTTGTATGTTAACAGAGACATAATCTTTTATATTTTTCATCAATCTTGTTTTCAAAATCAAATCCCTGGCATGACAAAACATGCAACTTTCTTATTTAGTTTTTGATTTATTCAAATATCATTTGTCTGATGGTGTCAAGACTACAGATTATCTAGCCACTGCGCTGACATAATTCCAATATGCATAATAAGCCATTCAAAAGCTGCTAGTTAACATATATATAACTCCAAAATGTGGAGGAGTTTAAGATTTGAGCTCTCAGAAAATAACATAATATTGTCGTATTTTTTCAAATTATGTAGAAGTTACAAATCAAATAAGGACACAGTAAAAATATTAACAATAAAATGTAAACAATTCGAACGATATCTAGCTTTCATAGCCGTCCGCTCACCTGTTTACTTCGATATTATCGACGGTCCTTTTTAAAAATCCATACCCGAACTAGCATTTCTCAATATAAGTCTTGTGGTATTATCGAAATGTCCACTAAAAGCTAAACAATGTTTTACTCAAAACCTGAGCATGACAAATGTGCCAAACTCATAACAAAAATGTCCTTAAAGTTACATTAGTTTTATCTTATTTCGCTTTCTAACATTAAGATCAGTTACATAATACATTTAAAAAAGTAACTTACATATTACACAATAAAAGAGCTAATTTGAATTCAAAGTGTCATTTTCTAAAATAGAATGTTCTTTGCATGGATTATTGAACGGCGTTGGAAGTAAATTATTACGTCGTTTTCGTTCGGAATAGACGTAAGATTAGCCAACAATCGATAAGCAACAATGTACGCCAGGTGGCAGTCATTGAGAATCGAACGTAGTCAAGTTGGTCGTTAACAGATATTCGAAAATACAGATCAACTCCACTTTCGGATTCAAATTAAAAGTGTATATATCGCTGAAAGCAAAATATAATAATATTTGAAAAAGATAAAGCCAACAGCTAAACAGTTATTTTGTTGAATCTTTTCATGGGGTTTAAAATGTGAGTGTTTAGTTCATCTCATTTGACCATTTCAATTTTGAATAGCACAAGTGGATTTATACATTAAAAATGTTTAGACATGCTACGACTTGCTTAAAATGTTGTATTTTCAAGTAATTTTGCTTTTGAATATTTTGCCCACGCTGCTATTTGTAACAACAAATTACAGTCAGTACATTAGACAACATCGAATCATCTCATGATTTGATAAGACAACAGCTAAAAAGAATACATTGCTACACAAGGTTTGAATCGGGCTATTAGAGCTAAAGCATAACATATTCATCAAATACTGAATTAAACTTAAAAATACAGATACATCTGGATTTGATTGAGAGATACCATCACATAATATAATCCTTGCTTCTTAAATAGCAATAGTAAACTAGTCCAGATTAGGTTACCTAGAAACGCCTGCATTAGCAACAACACAATACCAATGGTCGCATTCAGCCAACGTACGCCATTGACCCATCATTGGGCTTTAAATATAAATGATACGTGTTTACTGAATGATATCTATTAGATACATGTTTTGTTTACCGCAGATTTTGAGTCTTGCAGACTGAAGCAATCCTCCACGTCGCCCGTATGTCAGGATTACTGAGCACTATGGTAATCAACTCATTTGCCAAACTGAAGTGCAAACTTAAACTCAAATAGTTCCGAAAAAACGTTTGTATTTTTGTTTTGTTATGTCAAATTAACTATCTCAAAGAATAAAGATGGTCGTTACTTAACAGGTGATCTACAAACAAAAGAATCAGTCCTTTGATGTGCACTTAAAGAGGTGTTCTCATTTTTACCACATGATGATGTAGCTATATTTCTAGGTCAACAACCTACCTATCTCTCAAATCCAGTAATTAGATTAGTAAAGACGTTCTTGGTTAACTGACTAGTACAAACTAAGATAAATGGTATGTGAATTACTTTGTATTTCGTTGAGTGAAACAAGAACACAATTGTATTATAAACTCTTTATTTTAGCTGTGATTGGATATACTGCTTTAAATATGGTATTGCATCAATACAAATATCTTGAAAAGCACGCTCGCCACTATAACCCACAATATGGTTGATCATGTCAGCACTATTATTCATCTATGTAGTTTTACCGACATTTCCATATTTTCTAAAAGTGAAGTTAACATATTATGAATAATATTATCTCATATTTTAATTTAAACATCTTTTATTCCTACACACAATTATACATCTTCCAAGAATCACAAGTATTCCCTTTTATTCCAGTCTACAAAAGAAGAAACACAATTTGAAACTTAAACATAATTTGTCACAGACAACAGTGCATATATATGTCTACGATCATACACATAACGGTGACGAGTAAGTGTATTTCCCAGACATACGAAGATAAACCAAGTCCGATAACTGTTTAATATTGTACTCAGTCGTGTGCCGACCAAACCTCGCACGTACTCTGGTGTGACTACAACAGCGCGCTATTCCTGCACGTCTTACTTTCAGTTGTCCGCCAATATTGACGGTTTTTAACGAATGCCGTTCATTTAACTTTTATTTTAATAAGTCGTTTTGATCTGAAAGGTGCTATTTCTTCTCTATGAATGTTCTTATAATTGCTAACATCTTCAACAATTATGTTTAAAGTATATATCCTTTGTTCTCCTGGTAACTGCCCTATCCCACTACTAAATCTACAATGCATTGACTGTGTAAATGACATAATATATCGTTCATCAGTTTAGATCACAAAAACATTGTTTTTCTTATCTTGGTAAAGGGCGAAAGTACAATCCCTACCCCAACCCACTCATCGAACACATAATGTGTTGTTTGTTCTTTTTAAACAGGGAAACATAGATTACAAGCAGGTCCCTGATCAAAGGCGTAATTAACGCTTCGACGATAGACCAAGCCAACAGAAACTTTCAGCAAACTTACGGCTGGAAACTAACCAACAACGCATTAAAAATCGAGGATGTTTCCTTTATAAAGTTGGGTATTCCGTTTGGATACAAGAAGACGAGTAAGATAACTGATGACGCCGATTTCTGCTTATATTTGTTTAATTTATTCCAAAAATACACTTATTTTTAGTGCACCCGAATCAGACGTTGATGTATACCCGTCAGTATTTATTGGAACATGCCGTAAAATTAAAAACAATTGATAACATATAACTTATAATGTCTTCTTAACATTAATCAAAACGAGTAAATTTAGACTTCTAAAATTAAAAATCAAACTTGAAAAAGAAAATGTGAATGAAAAATGTAGTTTTTCAATTGAAAAAAACAACATGTCTTTGCATTTTTTTCCAAAACGGCTTGGATTTGATGGACAATTTTTGCATGCGGTTTTATATTAATTTTATTTTAGAGGTTCCATTTTTGTATTTATACTTACAGATAAACAAAAAGGTTGTTTAGTTCTTTATCAGTAGGCCTATTACACGTATTTAGAATACCGAGAAGCTCAATGCAATAGACATCAAGTCATACAAAATAACGGCATGTTACTGGCTTATTGCCAGTTGACATGCCACATTCATTCCTTCAATATGCTGACATAAAGTATTTATTTAGGAGTGTGCATCTCATTTCAGATAGTAGTAGTATTTTATTATATAGCGCTTACCTAAGCCTTACAGGCTTGCTCAATGCGCTTTACGATATAATACCCCAACAGGTTCAACTAAGTCACACATGCACATTTAGCTGGTTAAGCGATTAACCTTAGTAAACTTACAATGGCTATGAGTCAGGTACCCTATGTGAACAGGAGTACTACGATAGCCACTGTCTAAACTTAAATGTGTCCCGTTACGGGAGGTCCAACCCACAACGCTTTTAACACAGTCGGCTATACACTCGCAATCACAAAATGGATAAATCATTTAATTGATTCCAGGTGGAATTTCCTCACTCTATTCTTAATTACTTTGGAAGTTGCAATTATAGTGACACGTCTAACAAATACAAAGTGATAGTGTAAGTGAAATTACATCATTTATCATTCTTCTTAGTTTGACCATAGTTTAATCGAAAAAATTACACATTACATAATGTTAGCTGTAGTAAAGACAACATTCACTTTCAATTGTTAATGATGAGTAACTATTATTTGTATTATCCTTTCCCTTCGCTTGATATTTCATTATATGGTATATTCGAGTCACATCTTCCAACTAAAAGAAAACGGTAATCGTTGTTTGTGAAAGTGTCACTGCAATAGCAAACTAAGTGTTTTACATTTACAAATTCCCATTAAAATTATGTATTCATTTATTTGGTGTGTTCGTTTGCCAGTTCATTTGTTTATAAGTTCGATCGGTTATAGATGGAGTCAATGTGTTTGTTGACTAAGTTTTGCGCTAGCAAACTGCCACATAATACGCTTATGTTCTTTAATGAATACTTTTTGGTGCTTCTTTCGCTTCGAGGTAGGCGAGTTCAAAGCAATAACGTAATTATATTTGGATGGAAACTGCTCTAATAGTAAAACAGTCCAATTTATGAACCAAATCTTGGGTTGAAAGCATAAGTTTAACTCTTTTTAAAAAGTAGACGGACAAATCATCAGTTCCATATTCGCCTCTCTTAAATGTAAAAACGAACTTTTTGTTGTGAATATGATGCAACAAAATGCAAGATAAAAGATGCTCCAGACAGCAAAGCACATATGGCCACATCTGGCTAAGATGTGGCCCGCATGTGATGTGGCCCGCATATTGGCCACATGTGATGTGTTGTCTGGGGCTGTATTCATCAAACTTTACGGACATTTAAGATTCTCATACAAAATAAAGTGTTTAAAACGTTTTACAATACAGCACAGCATCAATAAACATCATAGTTGTGCATGACATAACAGGTGTTAGCACAAATATTACAGAGCAAAAAAAAATGATTTGGAACTAAAGGTGATGCCCCATTATAAAGATATTCAGGTACAATTATTCATATTAATATTAAATTACTCAAATATTTGAATAATTGTGTACAACTGTTCTCATTCTAACTCTTTCGTACCTCATATGATGTAAACAGATGCATTAACTTTAAAAGTTTTTCTGCCTTATTTCGAATACATTCAGAACACGCTGTTTTGCCTTTTGAAAGGTGACTGACCACTACCAAGTGTAAGTCAAAGAAGGCAAGAAGACCAAAAATAACAGAACACATGGAAGAAAATTGGGTTCAATTCCAGTCGAGACTTCTCTTGTCTCCTGGCCTTCTACCCTGTAATGTCGCCCATTGTCGCATAGTAAGGACACGCGGTAGGGTAGAAAGGTTCTCATACAACACAATGACGAAAAGATATAGACAAATACAAACAGATATGTCATTTATTGTTCTGTTTACACTGAAGGCTTCATGCGCGTTCACGTGAGCGTGACTTTTAAACGGAAGAAACAATATGGACATGCCATAATGTACCCTTATGTGGCACAGCCAAACGGTGCAAAATAATACGTCTACATTCTCCTATGTCAGACACTTTCTCACAAATAGTTCTGGTTTCTAACATCTAAATACTGTTCTATAACATCATATTAATATTGAAAGAAAGCCAAGAGACATATTGTTAGGTATCGTCGTAACAGACAAAAAACAAAGAGCCTGAAAGGCTAGATGAAAATATACCACTTTTAGCAATGAATTGTGATATTGAATATATGTTTAACACTTAAAACCTTCAATTAGATATACTACAAACAAGCAGGATTAGCTAACATAGAAAAAGAAAACGGCTTTTTCATAACTGTAACTATTAAGCATGATTGTAAACATAGCAATTTTGGGAGTGGAGAAGAACTTAACGTAAACTAAATGGGGAACAGATGTATCATGCGTGTTAAAGACCTATTTATTGCTTGAGAAGTAATGTTGCCTTTCATAAGCAGGTTGTCTTTCAACATTTTATTTGTTAACACATATATGTACAGGGTACCTTCTGTGTTTGATTGCAGTATTTACACATTTGTTACACAATAACTGATAATTAAGTAAAAGTGTAAGTCGTAAGCCAAGTTTAAGGAAATGAAGTAGCCATAATGATAACAACATTTTATTACATTCCGAGTGATGAAAGGATAATGATAATGAAAGCTTTTATTTACATTTTTAAGGTTTGGATTTTATCTATAACAATATACACTGAATTGGGTTAGTTGAATTGTATGTATGTATACCAATCAATATTCATGAAAAAAACTTCATCACTAGGCAAGTTGGTTAATTATTGTTTTTTTGAAGCAAGTTATTAATAATTATTGATCGTTCAAATCATTGCAGTAAATATGAGTTTTATAAATTACAATTGCTCCTCACGATAAATGATAAAAAAATAATACAAAAATAACAACACGGAGTTATGTAGATGTGATTATAAAATAAATCCATAATAAGTAGAAAGTCGTCTGTATAAATTGACGTGAAACTATTTTTTTGTACTGTCTTACAATATCTGTAAACATGTTTTGAAATTCCAAACTACTGTTTATGATATTATAATAAATTTTACTTAAAGTTACAGAAAGTACACATGAATATATGATGCTAGTCTTGTTTCTAAGTCTTAAAAAGTTAAGCATTTATCCTTTTAGGGGTACAAATTCCGCTAACCCATAGCTACTTGCATTTTCCATGAAGCTAGTATTCAAAAGACTGTCCTCAAATGAGTCTGTTATTGATGTGAGGAGCTGGGTTGTAGGCAAAATAAATATATACGCTTGCCTATGATAATAAATCTATATAATCCTGAAATCTGAATATAAAATCTTACATTTGTACAACTAACAAAGATAGCTCCAGAAGATTATCAATTTAAGATAATATACTGGCTTAGAACAAGAAATGAATAGTGGTAATCGCGTTTTTAATGATTGTCTTGAATAATTAGATACTACTATACAAAAATGTATTAGTCTAAAGCAGTAATTATATCTCAATTTTAAAACATTACATTACAACGATGAAATAATACATCACTGTCACTTATAGCATTGATTAGATATTCATTTATTGAAATTGATTTGACGAAAACTGCGGAAAAATCACGTTTAAAATTTTTAAGATTTGTTGGGATTTTTTTCCAATAGAATAACATTAAATACAAGTTTTTGTCAAAGGAATATTTTTACACCAATTAGTGTCCCCAGAGGCATAGAAAACGGGAGAAAATTTGCCATAAAAATCAAATTTTTGACTTTCTCATTAAAATTCACGAATATGCAAATGAGCTAATCACCATATTTTTGTATTTTTAGAAAGGCAATTTAATTACCTTTAATTTAAAACCAAATATGTCCCTCTTGCACTTTTGGTTCTCATGATATAGCCAGTTTAACAAAAAAGGATGCACATGCTCGAAAATAGGGGGTTGCTGTAGAAAATGGGCTATTACCCCCCTGCAAACCCAAATTTTTTTGAGGAACTACTCAAACCGGACCCTAAGGGACCCATACAAGAATATTATATAGGCTAGAAATGCGACTGGGGGGTGCATGGATTTGGGGTCTGGGTGCCGGACTATATAATAAATTGAAATATATCAAAACATGAAATCTCGAGAGAAGATCTTACTTTGTGACATTCAACGTGCTCGTACTGAACACGTTGAATGTCACAAAGTTAGATCTTCTCTCGACATCAAACGGACTAGACATTTAAATTCGACAACGAAAGGGATTTTTCAGAATCGGAATTGACGGGACACGTATCAATTCCAAAAGAAGCAATTTTTAATGTTTGAAACAAAAAATGTGCTCTTTGCGGTTGACCCCGATTATGAACACATGAAAACAACTGCTATTGTGCACGTGTAAAATAGTGTTTTTATGTTATGCAAGATCTCTACTGTGTTTCGTGCATGTCCTTTAAGTTATCAGTTTTAAAGATAACTGGACTATAAGTTCATTTAAACCTAGTATCCATATTTCAGAGAAAATATCGTATCCTTGAAACAACACTGAACACAATCCAGGACACTAAGAACTTGAACTTGTCTTTTGTTCTTTATTCATTGACTCGTCCTTAAGATCACGTGATCTATTAGGAATCTCAAAAGTAGATAACTGAGGTAATTTCAAGATACCGAGTCGCCATCTTTTGGATTAAGCACGGGAAAAAGGTCTGGAATCTAATTTTGGATCTGATCCAAACAGAATCAGTGGGTCATTTTCTCCAATTGGCTAGCTTGGACGTTTCAGTGTTCTGGCTTAAACATCCCGAGTACAGTAGACAATAATTCATGTATTATTCATATCCTGAATAAGCTTTGTTATTTGGTCAATGATATGAATTCCGGATACCGGTGTTCAATTGCTATCATTAAAAGGACAATGGTATGATTGTGCCAGGTTTCGAGTAATTACGTACAATATACTTTGTTGCACATCTCAAAGGCACAATAACTATCGTCAATCTTCCCCATAAACCAAATAAAAGTAGACAGTTTACTTCAGCAAAACAAACTCACAATCAATAGATCAATAACACTAATACGCAGACTTAATACAAAAACTAGTGGCAATAAATACCAAGCACTCCAGGACTTAAAACGCTATAATACTATTTTATTAGGTCTCTTAATTTCTTAATAAACGTTGAACTTGCTGCGTCTTACGTCTTCATCCCCTAACTGCACTGTTCACTTCCTGTACGGTTCGGCTTATTATTGCTTATTTAAACTGCTAAACTAAATATACAATTTGTTACCCTTAACTCCCGGCGGCTTATCTTTGTACAGTTGTTTGCCGCGCCGGGTGTGATGCAAACGCTTTGGTTTTAATCACGCCAAATAACTTTTTTTTAAAGTATCGTGTGGAATAGGAAATTCTACATTGCCCGTCGGGTTCCACTTATCTTAACAACCTCTTATTCATTAAAAAAATGCATATGAAACATTGAGGAATCAAACCTATTATGAACAGATTATAAACAGAAATGAAAAGTTCTGAACAACCTAAAAATAATCCATATTAAATCAAATGTTCACTAAATCCACTGTGACTTCAGAAAATGAATATATAAATCTGAGGTTTTTTTTTAACCCTTTTGAATATTTCTTAGCTTGATATATTTCTTGTCTAATTGTATTTATTTTATTTGCACCAAGTGTGTACCTTTACTTTTGACACAACATAACTTTCTCATAGTAAAATTAGAAGTGACGATGAATGAATAAGTATAGGTTTAACAATAGTCTTCAATTAATCATGACTTACTCTAAAACACCAAACGGAAATCGTTGACGAAGGGGAAACAATGAATCTTTGAATGAGACACATACCTCCTAGAGAGAATTGTTTCTTTTGATCTTGATCACTTCTTCTCTAGTAAGGAAAGCAAAACGATAACAGAGTAATAATCCAAACGTCTTGTCCAACTGCTGCAAAAAGCCAAAATTGAGATATATAAATTTGCTGTTTTTGTAGTATTTTTGTTTTACCTGCGGGAATATTACGAAGCGTTAGTAATGTATGTTATTAGTTTGCAGTAACGTACCAGGCTCTATAAAAAACTGTAAACTATCTATCTATCTAGACATACCACCCACAACTGAACAATCTTATGACGAGTTTATGGTGCTCTAGACGTACCCGAACCGAAAGCAAGGAAATAACAAAAAGCTTTCATGATTTATTACTTTACAAATTGAAAGGTCAGTTATTCTTTTATATTCATAGAGCAGAAAAAAGCGGCCTAAAGAAATTATGAAATTAGCATATGGTAATGAAGACGATGTCTGACGGGTGTTGTATTGTTTAACCCAAGGGAAACAGCGAAGAAAGTTGCTACGACAAAACGGACGTCTTGGACAAAAGAGTCTAGGTTTTGATTGCCCGAGGATAACAAAACGCTATAGAGATGTGATGAGTATGACTGATGTAGGAAAGAATGTATAGCATAATGGAAGAAAATAACATAAAGGGTAAACTGAGATGATAGCTGACAAATTAATAACACATGGCCGGTCAACTACTTAGGTATAAACTATGTTGTACTCACTTTATAATAACAGTCTGTGTAATTACAGGTTGTCTAGGTTTAGGTTATGTTGTCATATAATATGCAGTATTAGGCTATGTAGTTATAGGGTATGATAGATAGAGTAGCGAAGTAGTCATAGCTTATGCTAGGGGTGGGCATCTACATATACTAGGGGGGAATGAGCGGTTTATCTGCACCCCTCCCCCCAGGACTCAACGGGACTTGATTTTTATTGATCCTTAGGGTATATAGACACAAAATTTTGCCTTAGCAAAAAAATCAACCTGAACGAACTGACCACTAGGGCTGACCAATGGTCAAAAAACCAACCTGCTCAGAATGGATCGGGA
>JAUUEB010195196.1:0-13887 GCA_032362205.1 Clione limacina | reverse complement strand
GTGTGTGTGTGTGTGTGTGTGTGTGTGTGTGTGTGTGTGTGTGTGTGTGTGTGTGTGTGTGAGAGAGAGAGAGAGAGTGTGTGAATGTACAGGTGTTTGAGTGTGTTGCTGATTGTTCATCTCATCAAATATATACATTTTTATATTGATATGTTGAAGTAAGTGGCATCAATTTAATCTCTTTTTATCAAATAACAAGTAACACTCAATAATCCAACTATCTTATCAGTCCTTTTCAACTAGAGCCCGTCATTTACCAGAAAATCAGTTTTTATCAGTCGGAATAATGATTCTGAATGTATCAAAGCTTTCGAATACTATTACGATCGAATAATTGTGTTTACACTCTACTGATCAAAAGGATTGCGTTAACGGATGAATACACATCTATCTTTGTTCGAAGGAAACATTGCTATGAGATCTAGATAACCAACTATAATTATACTTCTCTTTTAGCCGTGAAGTGATTCAATAGCCAATGTTCGATATGAAGACCAACAGACAGATGTTATACAATTTGATCGATTTGATTATAAGTAGCTCATTACAAGAAAGGAAAGTTGTGAACTGTTTAATATGAGTCGTTAATCAATATTATATCACACACATGTTATATGTTTTTTCTGGTCTTTTTTGGTGACCACCTTTTCTCTGTGTCCGAGCATGTGTAAGCTGTTGTGAGCGTCAGTATATATTTTATAGCGACACAGCTAACTGAATCAAACAAAATAGAATTAGACAATGCCCAGGCCTGTTTTGATAATGCATCATAATTTAAAGAAGTATCAGTACATTAAAGTGTATGAAGCTATACATAGATTTGTACAAAAACTGGTTTGTCCTGTGTCGGTTTCAGAGTTAAAAAATAATCAGGCGCATATCCAGGATATTATTAAAGCAATGGCCGGGAAGCGCCCGAAAATTTTGAGATAACTTAAACATTGTGCAAGTTTAGAGCATTTTGAATCTCAAATTGGGGGGGGGGCTTTCCCTCATACCCCACTGGCTACGCGCTTGAGCATAATAAATCATTTGTCACATACCATGCATTTGATAATATATTTGCTGAATCACCGAGCCATACTGTTAACGTATAATAGTAACAATAATGATAATTATATAAATAATTATATTTTAACAAAGTAAACTGAAATGTGCCAGCCATTTAAAATGACATGACAACTTTCTAAAATGTATTAGAGGAGAAGATTGAAGACAGAAGACCCAGAAACAGGTCCAGGACTTAGTGGATAGACAACATAAAAGAATGGTCTGTATACAACGTAGCACAATGTACGCCGGTGTCAAGCCCTTGGAAAGGAGGCGAGGACATGATAATGAAAAGTAATCAATGATAACAGCTATTTTTTATGTTGTGCTTTTTCTATGACAGACCTAAAGTACTGAATATAAGCTCAAGTGTCTTACTGCAGACACTCCAATATCTGTAAATCTAAAACAAATAAATCGAAATTCACTTGATTTCTTAACATTAACAGTGAACCTTTATTTTTCACAATCAAATGTCATATATATAATTTATAAATATTCAATAGTTCTTAATGGAACAAATTGCTCCATGATCTGTCAAGACCTATTTTAAATATCCCAAATAGTTAAACAGGCGTCAACCATAGTAGACTCATATTTCAATAAGATACTTTTAATGGCCTTAATTTTATCTAATAAAGTGATGGATTTTCTTAAATTGTGTTTCACAATATAGTAACACTTTTTTTAAAAGGAACAAAAAGCATTTTCTCGAGTTTAAAAACAAAATTCTGACGAACTGTATTTCAAAACTCAAAATATTTGAAAAAAGACAATTATTACGTGTAACAAGACTTAAAGGTAAAGCATTTCATGAAAGATCAACCAGTTTAAAATGAAGTGAATGACTGTAATCAAGAAAACACTGATTGTATAGATTTATGGATATGGATTATTGTGTTATTGATATTTTCTCTATTATTTGCATGAACTAAATATCTCTATATATACATGTATTGGAAGCCTAGGAACGATATTAGAAATATCATTTTAGGGTTAAGTTAAATAAATACATTTTTAGAAAAATCAATGAAAAAGAAGACATGAAACAAAGAGTGACAAAGAAAAACAATCGATCCTAATAAATATTATGATCTAAAGTGTATTGATTTGTAAAAATTACGTTCCCACAAACGTAACAAGGAGGAACAGATATATTAGTCGGGGGGGATTTCGTATCCCTCCCCCATACTGAAATGATCATTAAACACGTTATCTATGATTCCAAAAGGATCATGTACGCGTTAAGAGTATCTGTAGGGGAGTTCCTATAAGAATGACATTGGACAAATTAATGACTTGAGACAAGTATACTTAAATACAGCTTATACGCAATACACCTGTTATAACTGAAAGAAGCCATACCTCTTTTGACTGGCTAAGTGGGTTGTACACAAATCACATAAAAGATACGAATGTTATTAAGCAAAAACCCTTCCCAAAGAACATTAAGCATCCGGGACATACTTGACACATTAATTAGTGAAACACATAATTATTTAGGTGATTCTTGTGATAGATAATTAAAACACCGAGAGTAAAAATATAAGCAAAGTGTTTTGAAATAGCATTTTTGGAAGTCTAATGTATTAACTTAACAAAACTCCCATATCACAAGAGGCCATAAGCATTTATTTTTTAAATCACCAATTCCAGCGTATTCATTTTCTAACAAGTTTATTGACTTTTGAAACAAACTTACACCTGTTCTGCTGACGATATTAGTTCAGTCCCAATTTGACAAAACCCGGTTTTTCACTGAGGACGAGTCTATAAATAAACCTTTCAAACCGAAATTTGGAAGTATATTACGGGAATATATCCGTAGTATACTTCCAGTTTCCTCTCAGTTTCAGTTATAATCGGTCTATTTATAGATTCATTCTCAGTAAAAACTGATTTGTGGTCGAATGGAGACAAATCTAATCAAGACTTCACGAGAAAAAACATATAAGAATAAAATATGTTTATTACCAAAAGACTGTCTTGCAACCATGTCACGTTAGTACCACTCCTACATAGAGGAAATAAACAACTAGAAAGATAAAAAGATCATAAACGCTTTGCTAATATCCACACATTTATCAATAAAATTCAATACGAAATCTTGGCTTTCAAATAAAATAAAATAAAATGCGAATTATCTAATGATTATTGAACAGTTAACTTTGTTTTGTTCGCTGTTTTTAAGTTTCATTTAATTTACGATCTTTTTTTGCTCAGAACGTCCATGAGTCATGGGATGGAATTCACACATCAATAAGAAAATGATTCGGCTCAAAAATCGTCATTGGCCAAATACGCTTAACTGTTTCTCGTATTATTAAAAGAGATTACTTAGTTTGACGAATGAGACTTTGGGTTGGGATTTCTAATTCAATTAGACTTGAGCAATAACAACAAAACATTCATTTGTTTAAAAGTTGATTGTTAATGATGAATTTAAAATTTACGAGTTTGCCAAACGCTTACTTAGTCTATGGAAAGTACTTATTTGAAACCAGTTACGCATACTTTCAAATATCACTCAAGAAATGTATTGGAAAGTAGTGTTGCATTATTTTGATGGTGTAATGGACTATGATATATCGTATTTTGCAATTCTTGATATCTTATAAACTGTATATTTAGAGAAGCTCTACCTCTACAAATATGATATGTGACGATTACTTATTGGAAATAAAATCACAAAAGGCTCACTTAAAAGGGAATATGCTGTTTGGAGGTTTAACATTCCTGTAATTTATGTATCTACACACAATTAACTGTTGTTATCATATTAGGGACGTCTAGATGTTCTTCTACTATGACACCGTTGACCCTTTCAATGAAATCCAAGTCCCTCTCTGCATCATAAAAATCCAATCTGTCACGTTCGACCTTTTTGGGACATTAATTTTATATCAAAATTGGCTTTTAAGATACTAATCTTTAAACAGACATATCGCTAATATCTAAAAGATATAAACAAAATCTTATGAACTTAAATAAAATCCTCCAATAACTAAGAATCAAATCGGTTAATTATATAACATGTCATTATAAGATGACCTTAGCTAGCTACAGACATGTTTTAGCTTCAAAAAGATATAACTGATTCCTCAATAACAGATTTATGTGGTGTTCTATCTTTGACTTTTTCAGAACTTTTTCATGTTAAACATATTTAGGAATTGTCAAGGAAGAAATCTTTGCGGTCCGGCTACTCATTGAAAAATTAGTTCTATATCCTTCTGATATGAGTATTTCAAAGTGCTAGGCAATGTTCTCAGCGGGAGGGGGGGGGCTAAAAATAGCGTAAATAGTGAAAAGTTACTACACGCAAAAAATACTCAAGTATAAAATACAAAAAAGGGATGATAAATCTTTCTCTAAAACATGGCACGATGACATTATGATATATTGAGGCTAGAATGTTAATATTAATTGTGATCGGGGTTTAAGTGAATTCATTTAACAAAGAATAACGATGTTTGACGTTACAGACTTTAAAAAAATGTGCAATTGTTTGAACGTCTCAATCAGCACAATGTTTGTCAGTTCACAGTGGATTCATAAACATGTAAATACTAAATCGAAGGTTTTATTGAAGTCATAGATACAACCTGGGAAAGATTCCACTGGTCTTTTGTTCCAAAATGCGGATGCCTCTTCACTCTCTCATCGGGGCAACAGAAATATGGCGCTTTTTATATTTTATCGCAATGAAACAGTAGCTTTTTATTTACATATGTTAATGTTAACAAATACTGAAACTGCACTAATATATTGTCTTACATTGACTTTATTGACGGTATATATCAATTTCTTTACGACAATGAAACTTATTCTTGACACTGACGAAGGAGATGTCTAGTGTTTGTTCACTCTGTTGTCTATTTCACTTTTGTTTCAAGTATGATTAACAATTGTGTCATACTTTATAGATTACTTTGCCATACTTTTCTCTAGCTCTTTTTTGATGCCTTCTACGTCAATTTATTTTGCTTATCTACTCATTTTGGGATATAATGGTCGCTTGTAAATAATAAAGTTGAAAGATAATTTATCATTTATTGATATTACAATTGCTTCATCAATGCAGGCAGACGAAAGAGACCTGGTCGTATTGTTATCTTAAGAAAGGTGATAACGTTAGGGATTATAGATGATTTATGATGTTTATGATTAAAATAGAATTGATATTGTGTTTGTATTTCATATTTCAAAACCTAAATTAGTGTCAATAACGCTACACGGCCAACGAATATATTTCAAACGCACACAAACTAGGTGAAGGCTACAAGATTATAGGCAAAAAGAATATTAAATGAAGAATGACAAAAAAATATTAAACTCGATTTCATTGGGATAGGTAACACACAAATTGAGCACCGATTGAATATTTTTCAACCTGTTTGAGAACCGATAGACAGTAAGTACTAACATGACATTTAAAAATTGATCACTGTCAAACATTGTCAGAAAAAAATGATACATAATCAATATTAAAAGGTGGGAATAAATAACTAGGTTGTTTGGGCTTATGTCGAGAAGAGGGTGTTAACGCGTACGTAATTAAAACGGAACACAAAGGAATAAATCAAAATTATAATACAAAATATGACAAACCATGCTCATGTATAACTTATAACCAACAAGATTAATACTCCTTGTCCGTGTTAATGTATAGCGAACTGTATCAAACATTGCATGATATAAAAAGACAGGATCACAAAAAAAAGAAAATATGAAACACATAAAGAAATGTCAGCCTAAATCTTTTCATTGAAATATGTGTGTAATTTGTATGTATGTTTATGTGTCGTCGTTGAGTATGCCCTTGTAACGCCAAGAATCACTGACCGTGAAACTAGAGACATGTCTAGGTATATTTAAACTGATTATCAAGAATGTCACCTTTATAATCTAATCTAAACAGTTGTAAATCTCTTTCAAGTAAGCTTTACCATATGTTAATTTTATTTTATTTATTTGTGCCTAATGTGTGTTTTGATGCCTTTTAAAATATAAATCAATAATACATTAGTTATCGATTTTGCTGTTAAAAAATAAAAAAGTTTAAATTAAAAAAATGCAGATTCTCATTACCTTCTTAGAAATTAAGTATAATATGTTAGTTTAAATGCAACACAACAATTGAAAAAAAAAACATTTAATATATGACATGGTACAATTTACCCTATAATTAACTTAAAACATGATAAAGGTACATTTTAATATGTTTGGACTGACGTTTGTGTGGATTAAAGAATAAAGACATTTTTTTAAGATGTTCCAATGTCATTTTGACGAAAATGTATTGTATTCTTTTATATTCACAATTAAACAGTTGATTAATATCAACTATCAACACGTTATCTATGAAAAACAAATATAACAATGCATTGTTGATTAATTAAAAAACGTAATTTATTTTTCATCTACCTTTAAATGTTACTAATGCACGTATAAATGCAGCGTCACTACCTGTCTTACATAATATTTTCACTTTTTTAGTTTTTAGTTTGGACAAAAGATACTCACAGGAAATTTAATCGAAACAAGTTTTTTGTACGCATTATGGATAATGAAGGGTGCTTGTGTACCTTATTAAGATGCAAAAATTTAAGAAATAAAATGAATAGATAAAGACGAGAAAATGTTAAACAAAAACAATAAATTTAAAACAAAATTTAATCTTTTTTGGAAAGGAACAAATGGAAAGGGGACCACTAAATACTAAATGGAAAAAACCTTACCTTTTTGTGAAATATTATTAAGTTCCACTGAAATCCTCGTTCACAATGTATCCATAACAAAAGTCTTTAATTTGACACAATACACTTCAAGTATTCTCCCGTGTTCTTTCAATTAATAGTTGTTGATATATACAACAAGTTTATTTCTTATTTCTCATGTTTTCTCCTATTCCTCCTAATGAACTATCGATCAAAATCCTGTCTGATCAGTAATTGACCGTCAGTCAATGAAATTTGTATCTACTAAACTTCCACAGGGAAAACTTCACACAAAAGTCTGGTCGTGATCAGTTGACGGCGCCAGACTGCGGCATGTATTTCTCTGTTTTTGTGGCCACTGAACTTCAAATATATAAATCACGTTTCTGTCAACTCGGTTTTGTAGCAACCTAAAGTGGGATGCTTTCTTTTCTAGAGTTTCTGTTTCATTTATTTTTTTCTGTTTTGTGTGGTTTGTAGGTTTATTCTAAATCAATTTCCTGAAGGCAAACATTTGTCATATATAAAGATAAGAAGTTGTTCGAATGCAGCGTGGTAAAACGAAAGCGTAAAAATGTGGTAATCTAACAATGGTGGCGTCAAGCATTAAAAAATGTGTTCTAATTCTGATCGCCCCAGTGTCATCTTACTTTTAAGGTTATGAAAATATATGTTCTAAAAAGTACCAGAAGGGTTGAACTTGAATGGCCCAGAGAGCCTCTAACGGCGTACCGCGAGTATAAATATAGTTTTTGGTCAAACTGACCTGGAAGGTACAGTGTTTCCCCGTTTCATCAAAAACAATATGTTAATGAAAACTATTTACTGGTCAAACAAATACCAAAGATTATATGTGATCGTAACGTATGTTTATTGTGCCTCTCAAAAATTGTTATTATGAAGCGGTAGCGAAAGAAACACAAAGTATAGTAGTCTATGATGAGTATTGTTCATATTGACGTATATAGACTTTTTTATATACCTGCTTTTACTTTTAAAGGATAAATACCAATACTAATACACAGTACTATAAATACTGTATAAAATAATCAAAAGAAAAACACAATTACTTGCATGATTCATTAGGGAAAATCCGCGGTTGGGCGAAGTTATTTACACGACTACTGTCAATGAAAGTTCAATGTGGTGCGAAATCTATTCAAAATCAGGCGTCCTACCAAACAAAGAGTTCACACTTCATGTTTCCGGTTTAATGAACATACCTCGTCAAGTCCTACACAATTCAATAGAAACCTGTGAGACATGCTAAAACAGCTGACGTTGATAGCGGATAGTTTTATAAACCTTAACGTCGTCCTACATATAACTTGTTTACATTATTTGTGGCAGTAAAATTTAAAAATAATGCTTGAGAGGACGGGAGGGGGGGGGGATTGACAGTTCTATATTTCATTACATGTAATAATGTTACATATTGAAAAGAAGCAAATCGAACGAGTGAAAGATCAACAGAAGTGATTATAATTTTGATTTTGTAATGATAATAATTAATTGATTGAGTTGTTCTAAATCTTCTTGGTGTTAATTCATTCACAACAATTTTCTATTTTGTTTGAAGATGCAGAATTACAGTACATCAAATCGTAAACGTTTCTTATAACCATTAGCAAATGTCTCGATGTTTGACTGGTCAAGGTAACGGGCTTCAGATCCGGTTGTCTCAAAAGCGTTGTGAAAATGTATTTTATTTCATATGAAAAAAATGAGAATGAATAGCCGAACATCTCACTTATGGAAGAAAAAGTCAAGAACAGACAAATTATCTCTGTGACCAAGAATAACGAAACTTTAAAAAAATCATGCTTAATATAATGGCTGCGAGTGCGCTAGATCGAATTATCTACTGTTATCAAAGCACTTTAAATGAAAAAATTAACAAGATGAACTGTTGAAACTCAATAAAATTTAACATTTCTGAAAATATCACAAATATCAACACCATGAATGACCTTAGCAGATAGATTAGAAGAAAAAACTTCTCTTTTAAAATCATGCACTACGATTGAGACTACATTACATTGTTTAAATCTACTGAAAAATAATTACTCCAAGCCCGTTAATTCTTAAGATTGAAAAGATATGTATGACTGTTCATGAAAGTTAATATTCAAATACTTTACAATTTTATTTTGACTTTGTCGGTTTGTCATGTGTCTGTCTGTTATACTTAAAATAAAAAAGTGTTTGAGTTTATTTCAATATTTGAAACGAGGCTATATTAACTAAGGTTACCCTAAGAGTCCTGGAACATCCTTAAACAATTTTCGTTGGCCTAGGTGCATGTTGCACATGCAATATTTTAGTGTCATTCTCAGCTGATGCTAGAGTGCATTGCGGTTTCACGAGTTCCGACAGGACTACCCGCTATGTCAACCCCATCATCTGCCACGCCACCTGACTCAATTCCAAATCATGAGTAGAGCCACCTTTAAGGCTATGTTAAACAGCAAACGATTTCGAATTTGTCTGAGACAGGTCCCCCATTGGTGTTCCATTTAATATTGCAATGATGCAGAGCCCATCGGCAAAAAACACTGCCGGGATTGATTGTCGGGAAGCTATGAGCTGCACGACTGATACACCGAATGATAAAGTTGCATGTGACCGGTGCCATCATGAGTTTACCATTCAATGTTGCAAGATTGCAAAGCCCACCGGCAAAGACCACTAGCTAGACTGATGGTCGTGAAGCTATGAGCCCCATGACTGCATTAACCCTCCGAGTTAAAGATGCAGTATGATTCACATATGTTCTGAACCCTCCATTTTAGAGGTCGAGTCTGCCCTAAACATTTTGCTTGATCACATGTTCAAATTAAGCCCAAAAAGAAATCGTCTGTGTAGTCACTGGCAGTCAAATTTCTGCCTCACGGCTGCAAGACACTGCTGTAGAACAGCCAAGAGGTCTGCCATCCAACAAAGGAGACCATGTAGCTCTTCGACCTATATGATGGCAGATCCTATGAACGGCGACTTCTTGCATCAGTTGGGAATGAACCACTGACATCATGCCACATGTAATCTAACCCTCCCTATTTGTCTTTTCTTATTAAATCCTATAATATTTTTGAAGATTGACAGCATGCTTTGGTTATACGGCCAAATGTAGGATTCAAATATTTTGTACATAGGCTTTTAATATGTTCCCTTAAAGCCGTAATCTCAATTTTAGAAAAATTTCCTTTTTTGACAGCGTTAAATTCCTTTCATGACACCTCTGCAAAAACGATACTCCTGGATTTGCAACTATTATGTAAGATCTTAATGTCACGTTGCATGCATATAAATGAATACAAAGCGATTAAATGAAGAAGATGTTAATACTAACGTAAGTTTAAATTAGTATACGCATTACAGGCTTTTCATTTTAGTTTTCTTTTAAATATTTCAATGCACCATGTAATTAAGTAACGGGTTTATTGCACAGAAAGTTGAAGAACAAAACAAATGCATTCATGTCAGAACATGTCTCTTATTGGGTTTCTATAAATGATGAACTATTTTTTAAATAAACTATACAAATAATTAAATTGTTATTAACATTGATATTTGTATAAAACAAATATGAGTGTGTGGATGTTTAGGTATGTGAATGTGTAAAAGTACATGAGTGTGAGTGTGTGACTATAAAAGTATGTGAGTGTGTGAATGTACATGTGTTTGAGCATGTCACATGCTGATTCTTTTTCTTATCAAATATCTAAATATTGAGATTTTGAAGTAAGTGAAAAAATACATATTACTTAAATTCATCAAAGTAAAAGTACACCACTTACACTCGTGGCATCAATGAAATATATTTTGCCAAAGTAAAAGTACACCAGTTATACTCGTGGCATCAATGGAATACATTTTTATCAAAGTAAAAGTACATTACTTAAACTCGTGGCATCAATGGAATATCTTTTTATCAAAGTAAAAGTACATCACTTACACGTGTGGCATCAATGGAATATTTTTTATAAAAAAAAGTAACAACCAATAAGCAAAAAATCTCACCAGTCCTTTTTAACTAGAGCCCGTCATTTAACCGGAAATTGACATCAGTCAGAATAATGATTCTGAATGTATCAAAGCCTTCAATTACTATTACGATCGAATAACTTTCTTTACACTTTACTGATTAAAAAGAATGCGTAAACGGATAAACACACATTGCTTCATCGTGCCTTGTTCCAAGTATACATTGTCATCACCTCTAAATAATCAATTATATATATTTCTCATTTAGGCGTGACGTAATTCAACAGCCAGTATAAGAACTGAATAACGACAGACTAATAAATGATAGATTGGTCGCTATACAATTTGATTAATTTGATTATAAGTAGTTTTTTTTACAAGAGCTGGACATTCCGAATTGTGCAATATCTGACGTAATATCCTATTATATCACACATGTGTTATCTGTTTATTCTATGTTGTTGTTCCGTGGGCATCTCTGTGTGGGTAGTTGTGTCTTTCAGAAGGTGTGAGCTGAAATAAACGTTTTTTTTTAAAGAAATGTGATTTTTATTATTTAAGCACATTCTATGAAGCAATTATCAAATCTCATGTCTATCATTTTGAATCAAAGAATATTTCATTGTGTTGATGAATAAACATATGTCCATATTTCTTGCTGTATGAAATGCAATGTAATTTATTCTATATATTATATTGAGACAACTAGCTAATTTAAAAAAAGACAAAGCTCCGGCCCTATTTTCATTATCGTCAGAAAATAAAGAAATATCGGTTCATTGAAGTGTATAAAGCAATAAAGGGACAAATACCAAAATTGGTTGGTAATGTGTCAGTTTATGAGTTACATCATAATGAACTATATGTCACATACCCTACATTTAATAGTATATTTGCTGAATCCCATTAAATAACAAAGTGATACTGTTAACCTTATGATAATAAGTATACTAAGAAAGATAATAATAATACGTATGGTAATAAAATAAAGAAAAGTTAAATGTTCTAGCCATTTAAAAAGACACGACAACTTTTTTAAAGTACTAGAGGGGAAGATTGAAGGCAGAAAAGCAAGGGGCAAGCCCAGTATTCAGTGGACATACAACATAAAACAATCGTTCGAATGCAACAAATACATCGAAACCTCTTTATAAGAACTGCTATTATGATTTTTAACGTTTCCCTAGCAGCATCAAACATTTTTTTTTTAAATCAGCTGTCACTATCAATTTTTCACAGTAAAATATCATTTGTATTATTAATATTGAATAGGTTTGAATGAAATAAATTGATTCATGATCCGTCTTATAAGCCCGTTTTTATCATCCTAAATTGTTATCGAAGCGTTGACCATCACAGACGAATATTTTAATAAATGCTTTTGACGTCTTTATCTTGTTGATCTCTTAACGCGAGGATTTTTCTTTAATTGTGATACGATACATAATAAAACTCATAAAAAGGTCTTAAAGGGCAATTTCCCCATTTGAGAAAAATAAACTTTTGGCGCACTGTATTTCAAAACTTAAAATCTTTGAAAAAAAATATATGACGCTTAACAAGTCTAATAAGATAAAGGATTTCATAAAATATCAATCAGTTTAAAATGTAGCCAACTTAATGAACGAGAGTATTCAAGAAAACATTGAATGTATAGGTTTTGGAAATGGATTAGTATGGTGTTGATATTTGTTCTATTATTTGCATCAACTAAATAGTGAATAATTCCTGGCTGAGTTTATCTACCAAACTTATGGCACACAATTGTGATATCGATGAATGAATATCAATAGAGTTTTAACGAGATCGATATACATCCATCGATATCAAACGACTGTGCTATAAATTGGGTATACTACTCTACCCGACCACAACACTGATTGAGACACGTATACTAAAATAAAGTGTATACGGAAGACGTCTGTTTTAAACTTAAAGAAGCCATACATCTTTACCTGGCTGACTAAGTGGGTTGTAGACATTTGAGATAATCATGTGGTTTACAATTTACGTCTGTTATACAGCAAAATCCGTTACCAAACGATGCATACAAGATTAAGCATTAAGAACCTACTTGACACATTAATTAATGAAATACACATTAGTTCAGGTGAAACTTGGGATAGATAATTAAAAAAACAAGCGTAAAAGAATAGCACGTATTTGGAAATATCTCTTTTCGAAAGTCTAATCTATTTACTAAAACAAACTCCACATCACATTTGTTTTTTACAACGCCATTTACAACACTTATTCCTTTACTTCCAAGTTTATTGACGTTTGAAACCAACTAACACCTGTTTTGCTGACTTAATTTAATTTAATTCGTTCAAAAGACTTCTCAATAAAAACATAAAAACATTATAAATATTATAATAAAACAAGTTTATTACTTAAAGACTGTCTCGCTACCATGCATGGTCAAAATTCACAATCACTTCTTTAGAGAGGAAATAAGAAAATAGGCAGCTAGAAGAGTTCCTAAACGCTTTGCTGATATCCACACATTTATTCCAAACGAATTCCTAGCTTTGATGATGATGATTTGTAACAAACGCTTCTGATAATTAGCTCCTTGAAATCTTAGCCTTAAAAATAAAAAAAATAAAAAAAATGCGAATTATCTAATGAATTTTGAACAATCAACTTTCTTTTGTTCGTTGACATTAGGGTTCTTTTAATTTACGATTTTTATTTTGCTTAGAACGTCCACATGTCAATGAATGGGATTCACACATCGATTAGAAAATTATTCAACCCAAACAAATCTTAATTAAAAGAGATTACTTAGTTTGGTGAATGATATTTTGGACTTTTAATCTATAACAATATACACTGAACTGTATGCTTGCTTGAATTCTTGCGTGACGATAAGCTCGAAAGTCTGTGGGTGGATTTTGCTGTAATTTAAACATATGACAACAACATACCATACATGGCGGAGAGCAAACAAATGAAAATGCGCATATTTTGGATTTAATGAAGCAATTACGATTGTTTCCTATATATTCCTATACATCTCTTAATAAATCCAGATAGTTATCGCCGTAATAATTGCTCACTCGACTAGACAGGCGTCCCACTGTCTTCGTCAAAGATCATTGTTATTGTCACTGAACAATAGGCTTGGTCG
>JAUUEB010195085.1:0-13889 GCA_032362205.1 Clione limacina | reverse complement strand
AACACACAAACGCACACTCATATGTCACACACAAATTAAATAACTTCATACTAATATGTCATATACACATATTTTTCCATGGACACAAACACACACTCAATTTGTTACACACACATGGAAACGTACACATATTTGTTACACACAGGTACATGAACACTTATTGTGAATCAAAGCATCTAGATACTGAATGCAACTTCGTTCTTCCAGACTATTAGGCTTATGGACTTCTTCATAGCTTAAGAATATTTTCAAATCCTCAGATGTGTCACTTGAACGTATGTCTGAGGTGGACCCAATATCAGATCAATTCTACAGTTTATACAGGTAAGTGTCTCTTAAACATGGCATGCAGGGGAATCAAAGTCTCAATAGGTGTTCATAACATTCATCATCGATGCCTTAGACTTGACTATGTAACTGTAGATCGACAGACTCTTGGATTAGATCAAGCTTGCAATATTGTCTTGTCATGTGTAAATTAGATCCTCTGCAATAGCTAGTTCCATGTTTTCAGGCATGAATCTTGTTTCAATAGTATCAGAGACCTTCAATCTTTGCATCAGTTAGGTTAGAATCAGTCCAAAGACGAGCGACTAAGATTTTACCACACTTGAAAAATAAAAGCTACTCAGATTAACTAAGTGAACTAAAGTTACCAATTATTAAGTACAGGCAATTGAGGGGAGATTTAATTCAAACCTATAAAATAATTAACGATTTTGACAATGTGGATTGTTCAGATTTATTCACCTTAAGAAACTCAAGTATAAGAAATTCTCATCTCAAATTATTTAAAGAGTTTGCTAAAACTCTACCTCGTGCTAAGAATCTTCCTGACCTTGAGTTATCAAACTTACATTTTGAATATTATGATTGACAAAAATACTAACAGCCATCTGCATGTGCGACAGACAAAGATAGTAAGACTAGAAGAGACACTTGAAAGGCCATATGGCCTATTTATGTCTCTCAAAAAACCTGTAAATCATCTTCAACCAGCTGTTTCAAGACATTTTATTTATGTGGCAGAACCATCTGAGTGAGTTGCCATTGTCACAACATGTCAGTTGATTTATACATGTTTGGTTTAATGCGATTTCTGATTCATGATACAGACCAATTTTTGTTTTGTGCAAGTAAACTCTGATTTATAGGATTATCTTTCAAACATCTACCCATTAAAAACCAGCTGTCATCAATTTTTCTATCTATCCACTCATTTAATTGTATCAACAGTGCACCCTTTCATACATGTTTTGTCTTGAAAAGTGTATCAATTTCTTTTTTTTTTTTAATGTTTTGGGTGCCTCATTTGATAGCAATTCAGGAAAACAAAGATCATAAGTGCCTACTTTGGATTTCAGGCCTAAAAAATGCTGTGACATCAGGCTGCTTGGAATAACCCTATATAATGTTAAAAAATTGAGATAAGTGTTTCCTCATTTTATGAAAATAGTCAATTATGTTTTACTTCTTTTTGAAAAAGTGTTAATATAAAGTGCAATTAACTTAACTTTTCACTTTTGAAGTTTACTAATATGATTTAGATAAAATTATTATGTTACACTTTTACTCAGTCAAGCTTGACAAAAAAATGGTCCCTTTGATAGTAATCTAATTTCTTTGACTGTTTCAGACGTGAGCAATTTGACTTTTTCCTCTTGTACCTACTAAGCTACTTCAACTGTTACTTCAACAAAATGACACTTGAAAACAAGAAAAATCCCATGTACATGTAAGTTCATTTCTAGAAGAAACAATTGATTATTATTATTTTCAATTGTTTGGGTTTCTTGTCATTCTTTTTTTTCTTGATTCATGATTTTCAGAAGGATTAGATTCTTTGAAACTTGATATAAGTATTCATAGAAAGGATGGGGTCTCAGTTTTATTTAAACTTAGTAGACTTCCGATAATGAACTCACTCAATCTCATAACATACCAACTGATGACAGGACCAAGCAAAGTGTGAAGGTTGGCTAGTTATCAAGGGTTTTACTGTGTGTCTTGTGTGTAACTTTAACATATTTATCAAATAACATTTTATTCTTTTAAATGTATTTACTGTTAAAATTAATTCTATTTAAGTCATAGAATATTTCATTATTTTTATTTTTTGTGGGATGAGGCGAAAATGGAGGGAAGATATATTTTGTTTCATGAAGACTTTATTCACACTCAGAAATCAGTTGAAAGTTTTCCCTCCTGTCATATGGTAAGAAAAGAGATATCTCTGTAAGTTTTGTAAGAGCATGGTTAATTTGTATCCAACATTACTATGATAACTAAGTAATACAATAAACTATATGGAATGTAAAGTATTTTGTGTATTCATATACCACAAATATGTTAGTAAATAACTGCAACTTGATGATGACTTTTGTTGCCTTTGACTAGATGTTGTTTTAATTGATGTCAGATAGTGAACTTACTAAACTGCAAATGACTTTAAGATATACATACCTCAAAGCTTTTGTAGAAACTGATGTTTTTTGTTGTGTATCAAGTAATTACTTCTGCCAATATGTATTGATTGCTGAGATTTTTAAAATAATCTCATTCATAGTTTTACTTAATGTCTTTATCTTTCATCTGTAAATGATTCACAACAAATCTCAATGGTTAGAATAATTTTTGGGTAAGTTTAAAGTTCACCTGGTTCTTTCACTGAAATGTTCAAGGAAAATTAGATTCACAAATAGAATAAATTTGTATCAAACTGAAGCTGTTGTTGCACACTTTTGGCATTTATTTTATCAAGGTAATATCTAAAGAAATCAAGTAAATCAAACAATAATTGAAAATATAAACAACATTTTAAAGCTGTTATTTCCACAATGTTGTGATTTTGAAAAACATTCTTTTTAAGTTCATAATATACTAACCTTAAATCAATTTTTGAAATGAACTTAATAATGAGTTAAGATAAAGGAAAATAACACAAATAAATTTGAAAACCCCAGATCTTTACCTAAATACCACCCTTAATACCTTTTTTGCATTAAATTTTTATAAATATCAAAGAGTGGCAAGTGCTTGATTTGGAACAAAGCATCTCAGATTTTCTTAGCTTTTATAGGTCACTTATATTTGTGATATTGATATTGTGATGTGTCTAGTATAGTGAAACATCTCTAATTAACTAGAAAAATGAGTACTCCTAGAGAGTACAACCACGCACATCATACACAAAGGGACATAACTCTGTCAAGACTGTTTTTTTAAAAAAATATTAAGCTTCAGCTTTCAGGGACCCGTGAATTAAGCCTCTGTGCAAAATTTCATATTTCTATCTTTGACGATGGCGCAAAAAATTAACAAAGACATATAGCAAATACTCAAAAGGGCCATAACTGTGTTTTTAAATTGATTATTCTAATAATTTTGAAAGCTGGTGTTAGATAGTCACTAGAATGGTCTCTTTGCTAGATTTCATATTTTAACTCTTAAGATGTGACCACAGTGTGTTTTTGTCAAATTAACAAAGAACATACTCAATAAGGGCCACAACTCCGTCAATTTTTCACAAGTATTTCTGGATTTAAATAGCAGAAATTATATTTCGAATCTATATCATCCTTCCAAATATGAAAGAGATCCAAACAAAATGACTCAAGTTATCGCGTAAACAGACACACACAGACACACACACACACACACAAGAAGAAAATATACCACTACACAATATAATTGTGTGCGTGGAAAAATGTTTGAACAAAAGGAAACAAGTCCTAATTTTTGAAAAATATATTCTGCTTATGTCTTATTATTTCTCTAATGTTCATCAGGATTTGCTTGTTTTATTATACTTTCAAACCTATTTATAATCATAGTCTTTGAGTTTTACAAAATTTGAAAACAATTGTGCTATGATAAAAAGGGAACAAACAAGATTTAGGGTAAATTCTATGATTCTTGAGAGGAAAGTGAAAGGCAGATTTGAAGAACTTGTTTAACTGATCAATCTATGATAATAACCAGGCTAAACTTTGTACTTTTGCAAGATTAATAAACAGGCTGTGATATTAAGTGGGTGTTTTTGTATTAAATCAATTATATGACAGATTAAATGTGATTTTCACTTTATACTAGTCAGATTTTATGTTGTAGAATGGTCACAGTTTAGTTGGTTGTAGAAAAAATCTGATTTCTTTTAGCTTACAGAAGATTGCCATGTCCTTTAATTCTATGAGTTTTTTCTTTATATTATCTGTTTCAGTCAACGAAGAATTGTTTTATATTTCATGAATTCTTTTCATCGCATCTTTATTGTTTCATTTCTTCATTCTTTCCTACTAAGTAACATCACAGCATAGCATCATGAGATCCTGCCCCCCCCATCTAGAGAGCAAGCATCCCCCTGGAACTTACATCAAAACTTCAAATTATTAAAAAAAATGTGTTGCTAATTAAATCAAAGTTTTTAAAGGTTTACATTATTTTGAAGATCAGGTCTTTTAACATTATGTTGTAAGTTCAATTTTGAGAAATCAGGAATCTGTGTTCTTTAACACTGTTCATACTGAATGCATGTAATATAATTAATGTAGTAGAAAAAAATTGCCTTAATAGGAGGGATATCAGTCGACAACTCTATGGCCTGAGGAAGTGTATTAGCGTGGAAACATTTGTAGCCGGGTAAGGCAATTTTTTTCTACTGTTATATCTCCTAGCATAATACTAGTCGAGTCTCTGGGAATGTCGGCACTAAACGTTTAACTACGTCAATACTATAATAAATGTACAATGAAAACTTGCCTCACAGATTATTAATAATAAGATATAAGCTTCATTTATTGAGTTACTCATAAACCTGTCTGTCATTCATGTCCTTTCTTTACTACAGTGAACCCAGTGTGTCTGAGAAGTTGGAATATGCTGAGTCACAAGAGAGGCTTGGTGTTGCTGAAAAAATGCTTGGTCGAGCCTATTGTGTGCTGGTGCTAGGTCTTGGTCTAGAGGAACAACATCATATGGAGTGTGGAAGGTCAGCTGGTCATCATAATTTGGTTTCTAATAACTAACTAAGAGAACATTGGACTTACGGAACATCAAAAGCACTGATGAAAAATAAAAATTAATAATTGTTTGTTTTGTTTGCTAAGGAATGATCACACTTTCATACCTGTGTATATAATGAATACATCATAGACATATAAAATAACATGATGACAATTAAAATCTAAAATAAGAATAGAAGGTATGTAACATTAAAAGTATAATGACATTGACATTATCACAAAGTGTTGCTTAAAGGGTATGTATATTGTAAAGAGTCACTCAACATTCACTAACATTATAAGTTGTTTTAGGTGGCATTTTTTTTCCTAACATGTGCACAGAAGCCATCAGTAGTAAATCAATTACTTTTTCAACTCTTTGTAAGGTATACAATTGAGCTGTTTGTTTGACATTTCAGCAAATTATTCTCAAAACAAATATACTACCAATGATTACTGATTGTCTATCAACACCTGGATAGAATGAGGAAAATGAGAAGTTCTTTTCTTAAGGACCTAGTGTTACCCCTTGCTGGACTTAAAATTTGATTGGTCACATGAACCTACTGATTTTAAGAGGAAAGCAGTATTAAGCATATAGTCCTATCTGAGAAAGACAATATAACATAGAATCCTTTTGTTTTGTAAGTCGTGCACATTAAAGATCCCTCTGTGGTCTGAAATTGAAAAAAGCCTTACCTTAATCAACTTTGACTGTAGTAGTATTTTTGTGCTTTCTGGGAATTAAGGAAGCATCAAAATGTTAAACAAAAATATGAGTTTGTAAGCCAGTGTGTTAACGCAAAGTAAGTTAATTGACTAAAGTTGACTTTGTACAAACTTATAGTGAACAAAAGAAAGAGACAAAGAAACAAACATTATCATGCACACTTTTTATGTTGAAAGGATATAAACTTTAAGAAAGATGATTATTATGCACCACTAATGTCTAACTAATGATTCATGAAAACCATGACATTTTATATTTTTTTGTAGGTCTCGAGTCTCCAAGACTTACACAGATAGAAGCATGTTTGAGGTAAGTGTTTTGTGTGTCAAAAAGTGTTTTTTGTCATTTCAATTGTTTTCTCCAAATTTTGTACGATATTTAGTCACTCATAAATAGTCTTACATTATATGTGATGTGTAGCTACATAGAAACTGAAATTGACAAGATTTTATACGGGGAAAACATATTCCCTATGTTATTTGTTTTGTTTTTCAAAAGTTAATTATTTTCAGTTGGCATGTGCCTTTTTTAAAATACCTTATTAACTGAAATTTTCATAACTTAAAATATCAACAAAAGCTGTCTATCTTGAATTGGATTCAAATAAGAATATCCTAACTTAAAGTTTGACATGTAATTATTTTTTCACTGTCAAATGCTGAATTATCCCATAACATTATTTATTGATTTCAGACATACTACAACTTTTGCACATTTGTTGTGTGGATCACATTTAGGAGGAAGGAGTTTGAGGGTATCAAGAAGGAAATTGGAAGGTATATCATTGGATTGTTCTTGGACTGCATAATCAATATTTTATCGGATTAACATTTTTCTTGATCTTTGTTTAGAGTGTCTTGCAGACCTGCTAATGAGCTTTACAGAGATACACTATAGGGCACAAAACCGACTTCTTTATCTGTTACTGTTTTCATGTCATTCAAGTTCTTTATCAGGTCTTTTAAAAGGGCTCTGTGCTCTGTTGGTCCTTGCACTGGCATTTGAATGTGACACTTGTTGAATTACATGGCACCCTCCTAAAATATCTCCTTCAGCTGTTGATATACCCTTGTTCAATATATGAGGCTTTATTCATGGTTCTAAAAACTAATTCTGTCTTTAATTCTCTTCCTCAGAATATTGCGATCTGATACATTTAATCCTGCCATCCGTGTAAAGTATGCACCTGAAGGTAATGACAACTTGGCAACATTTTACAGTTGTAACACAATGTACATATGACATCATTGAGGCACACTCTTTCTTTTTGTGTGTGCAAAATTTCAACTCTTATATTACAACACAGTTACAGGTTAATGAACACTAGCAGCCAGAACAACAGCAAACCAGTGACAAACTACACACTCAATCACTTTCTTGAGGTCAACTCAAAAGTGTGTAGCAGAACAGTCTGTTACTTTAAAAAAGGTCTTGAGATGAGACAGAAACATCACTCGCTTTAAAAAATCAGCTCATTTTAATACATTTTTACATGTTTAATGGAACTGAAAACTTCATTGCTATGTTCAATTTTATTTTAAGCACTTTGAGCTTGGTTTTAATATGAAAAGCACTTTTTGAATACTGTTATAATTTATAATCACACAGTCTTCCAAATTTGTCATAAATACCAGCTTGGGGATCAAATGAAATAATTCTTAAGACCATTGAACTAAGTGAGCTGTGTTGTGACTGAGGATGGGTTACCAAAATTGGAGCCTCTTTGACATATGTTTGATCAACAAAGGGCATATGTACACTGAATTTGATGGACTCTGTTTTATGTCCACAATCTGTACCTTATGATTAAAATTCTAATAAATCTTAATGGGGTAATCTTTAACATGAGTAAAGAAAAAAAAGGAAATTGGTTATAAGGTAAATGTTTCCCTTGTTTTCATTGAACATTCAAAGTTAAAGAAGAGGGGAAATCTGGAAAATCAAAAGATAAAGTTAGTAAACAACTGCATCAAGTGCTTTAGAACTTTTCAACTCAGCTAGAGAGCATAAAGTGAACATTTATATGTATTAGTGTTTTTTTGCCCAAGCAGAGTTTGGAAGGTTACAACAGCAATTTTACATTGATAACTTAAACCTTTAATTATCTTTATCATCACTCTTTCACTCTGTATTGGGTTTTAACTATTGTCACCTAATTCTCCTTCTAGAAGCGCACAAAGGGTTGATTTAATATTTTCTTCTAACAGAGCCCAAAAGTCAGGATCCTCACAAAGCAGCTAAGAAGGAAAATGAGGCAGAAGAAGAGAAAAAAGAACCAGAGGAGGAGAAGAAACTGACACCTGCTGAGTACAGACGTCTGCATCCGTAAGTTTGTATACAGACAGATGGAAATATTATTGTATGCACAGATAGGAATAAACATAAGATGAATGACCTGACACTTTGGAGCAACAGTTTGGTTGAGTGGGTTTGGGGACTTTGAATTCAGTGTAGATTTAGTATTTAACAACTTTTTTGTAAAGAGAGACAACAAGATTTGAGTGGAAAGTTTTTGCCTCAGTTCCCAAACTAACTTTCCTTTTTTTAATAAGGATGGAGATGGTCAACTCCCCCTGCAAGTGATAGTTTGAGAATTTAATCTATGATTTACTCTTGCTTTTTATAAGATAAGTATAGTTTGGGCTTCTTGGTGAAGCTTATGTTGTGTTTCAAACTGATGGTTTTGATTTGATACAGTAGAGTCCGGTTAATACAAACCACTCGGGAGCGACCAAGTCACTTCGAATTATCGATAATTTGTAATAAGAATTACTTAAAACAAAGAGGGGGAAATTGAAATTACTGAAGTTTCTTAAAATTAGCTATCATTAGTTTGACTATACTCTTCTCTCCCGGTGATTAGAATTATAAACTCGGAAGTTATAATGCACATTTTTTTTTGTTTCTTATTCCTTATTGGGCGATCTATATGATTTCTATTGATGAACATCCACTTTTAGACCAAGTTGTCCCATCTCATAGGTTCAAACTTCGAATTATTGATAGACTTATTCATATAAAGAATTTTTTTTTACTTAAACAAAGAGGAGGAAAATCGGGACTTAAACAGTTATTTCGAATTTTTGATAATTTGTATTATCCGGATTCTACTGTTCTTATTATTGTGTTCTGGCATTTATGATTATTCCTTAAAACAGGCACCTCAGGACCACACAAAATACCCTGCTATAACAAAATACTCTTATAAAAGAGTGAATTATTATATATAAATAATAATGTGATTAGATGCATACTAAAAGTTCCTGTTATAATAAGAGACTCTGTAGCCATTTAAAAAACACATAGCTAAGATTTGAAATCTTTTACCAATAAAGATGTTTTCATCATGAATTTTACTGTGTTCATGTTGTTTCAATTTTTGAGTTTGTTCGTTTTTATTTTGTGCAGAAAGAGGCCAGCCATCAGGTCAATCATCAAGTAAGTTTTGTTTTTGTTTTGAAGAAAATAATTTTTGTTTTAAGACATTTTCTTTCTATATTTAATTTAATTTTGACATTTTTAGTTTGTAATTATGCATACAATTAATCATTTTTTTACTGTTTTACTCTCAGCAAACTTCTGTATAAGATAACATTACCAGAGGTAATGAGTTACAAAATATAAAAGTTTCTAAAAAATAATATTGTAAATCCTTTACTTGAGTGGTTTTATTACTCATATCTAGTTGGTAAAAAAATTCAGCATACAGAGCTTGTTCCCAGTATGGATCAGGATGTTAATGTGGGACCGGGGTTCAAAAAATCATCTTTGAGTGTCTTAAGACACAATTTTGATCAACAGATATATTGTTTATAGAAGAGTGATTAATTATAAAAATACTAAAGTAATATTTACGAAGTTGTAAACATTATGCCAGAGCATACAGTTGAACTTGCTCTAGGAGGCCAGTGATTATCAGCAGCCAAACTGGCCGCTTACTGCAAGTGGCCTCTTACAGCAAGAATCTTATAGAGAATAAAATTTAATGGCCTCGCTCAAAGGTGGCCACTTATGACAAGTGGCCTCTTATGGAGGTGGCCGCTGAGCAAGTTTAACTGTACTTTTATTTTTATTTACTGTATTTACAACACAAAGTAGAATACCAACAGTGAAATGTATTTATCAGCGACTGTCACACCTCTTAATCTTATAAATATTTTCACCTTTGTGGTCTAGAATGTATTCCTTCTTGTCAAACATACATTCTGTTTCATATGAAAGCACAGGATTTAAATAAATAAAATAAAAGTCTCTTTAAGAAGTATACTCAAAGTTAAACTTGAGAAATATCCATTGATAGCAAAATATCTCATATCTCTCATCTATCAGTCAAAGGTCACCAGCCATTGTTGCCATTTTACCAGCACCAAGAGAGGAAGCATCCTGGCTTTTCAGACGATCTGAATTCGATAGTGCTGAGTGAGTACTTTATGTTTGAGATGCAGAGGCTTTGGGGTTAGAGATAGGAAAGATATTCATCATGGTATGTTTTTGTTGTTGTTTAAATAATAAGGCCTTAATGAGGGTGAATTGTTAAGGTGTATTCCTGAGGAGCATAAGGAATCCAGGTCAGCTCATACTTTTTACCTTTAAATATTTATGCCTGGCATTGAGAAATTTGTACTTTGAGTGGTTGGAGCGGTGTCAGTATTCTGTGACTTGGTAGGATGGCTGAGTTTTGCTTCTTTAAATTCTACAATAAGAGATTGAAAAATCTTGATGTAGAGTGCTACTAGGTAGCCAATATACTTCTGATTGACCCACCTTAAAGGGAAACACTGCATTTGGAGGGTCCTCCCTCTCCTCAGTCCCTGGTGGAAATGAAGACTTTTAATGTTGCCGTTTGCGATCTTACGCTGCCACGCTCGCTCACCCCATCTCTCTCTCCCCTATTCAGTATGTGTTTTTAGTTCCTACCGGGTGGGACCAGCAGAAACTGCATTTTATACCTGCAATGCAGGGCCAGTTCCGATCTTTTGTTGAGGTATTGAGCGCTGTTGAGTACTTTTGCTATCTCAAGTTTCTCTGTTAAGCATAGGTCACATTGCCTGTTTCCTTTTTTGTAGGCGAAGGCTTTCTTGAGGATGGACCATTTTATCTTTGTGTTAGGGGCTAGGCCTATTTCCCACACGTGGCTGGCAAGTGTTGTGTTTGCCTTGCTCTTTTGGTTTCTAAAAGAATCCCTGTGGCCGTAGTACCTTTTCTTAAAATTGGTAGTGCTGCCCATATACTTCTTTGTTTCTCCCTCTAGTACTGTTGCGTGGTAGACCACGTTATTCTGTTGACAGTTGTTGTCGAGGGGGCAGTGGTCTTTCTTTTTGGCTTGACAGTTGCACTTTTTCCCTGTTGTCGTAGGGTTGTTGCTCAGTAACTTTTGGTTGTGGGACTGGATGATGGTTTTGTACCATGTAATTCTTTGAAGACATCTTATAAAGGTATATGATTTCTTTTTATAACCTACTTTACGCGTTTAGTTCACTATTATAGCAGCTGTTATATGCACATGTTTCATATAGTGATTTACAGTTACGGATAATTAAATTGTATTCCAAATGAAGGAAATCAGATCTTCCATATATTTGTATGTCATGCTACAAGCCCTTATCAGTATGGTTATAGAGCATGTGAATTAATCTCTACGTCTTATTTTATTCTATACTCTAACTCCTCTACATGACTTGTGATAATGTTACCGATCGACAAACACCAGTTATTGCTTGGTATATACTATGTTTTTCCACCTTATCAGGTGCGAAACGACGTACAAAGCAACTGTTGGATATTAATATTCATTTTATCGTTTTCATGACTGCCAATAGTCACATGAAATTCAGTTGTCGCAATGCAGTTACATTTAGTTTTCTAGGGTTCTTCTTTTGTATCTCGTGTATCTTCCTGTCTAGGTTAAACTCCAGAACAATTAATGCGACAACTGCACTACATATGTTATATAAAACAAGGTTACTCTAAGTGATCCTGGACCATCCTAGCACACGATGCGGTGGCCCAGGAGCATGCAGCACATGTGTAATTCTCAGCTGTCCCAGAGCGCATTGAGGTTTGGGGGGTTCCGACAGTACCGCCTGCTCTGAACCCCCAGCAGATTCCTCGCCACCTGACACAAATCCAAACTTGAAACATAAGTACTCAGATAGAGTACAAACCCAAAACCGAGTAAAATAATGAAAAAAAACATTTCCTTATTTTACCGTGTTAGCATTACTTGAAAATATAACTTCATCAAAATGTTTATTGAAAAAGATTGTGAGAAAGTTAAATTCCTGCTTGGACTGCAATCAATAATACGCTTTCATTAAGGATCGTGTGTTGCTGCACAATAACATTGCGCACTGTTGAATCCCCACGCGCGTAGACCAAACCTGCCGATGAGTTTTTCTCTATATAATCCCTTTTAATTAATTTTGATTCCATAACTACAGTCAATTGTTAACAGATATTGCTAGAATTAAATAGGCGTCTTCATCGGGTTGAATTTAAACATCGTACACAATTTGAAGTCAATCAGTTGTATCTTTCTTGAGTTATCGGGGGCATAGACATACACACAAACGCATATCGTCACAATACCCGCCACGAGTATAAATACTCGGTTTCGGGTAAAGATAATCTGTTTACTCTTCCCAATTACAATAACACAAGAAACTCAACTTTTAAACAATACAAAGAATTTGCCAGGTCATCCTATAGATGTAACTTTTTAACAGTTAGAGTCAACAGTCTATGGAACTAGCTTTCAGTTACCACAAGACAGGCAGCTGACATTTTAAAATTGGAGTCGATCTAGACTTGAAAAATATAAGATACGACTTTTATGACTAGCCAAAGTTTTTAAAAAGTTTAACATTCAGTTTTTATATAGTGTGTCTTATGACTAGTCAATGTTTTTAAAGACAAATAGAAGTTTTTACATGTTTTAACCTGTAAAAAGCATGCATGCGCGCAAGTTTTAAGAAAGACAAGATAGAGGAGACACTTGAAAGACCAGAAGGTCTACCACAGTCTCGAATTTCCAAGTATTCAAGTATGTAGTGGAAAGTGGCTGGAAATATGTGTTAATAGCTGGAATTCGACCCTCTCACATGCAAGGCAATTGAAACTCCCCCCTCTAAGGCAAACCATGCCTGCTAAACTGAGGTAGGGGTATGAATTACAATTTTAATTTTTTCCCTCACTTTCCATTTTTCTTACTAGATAGGCTGGAAAAAGTCGTTTAAATTTTGTTTCGAAGCAAAATTTTGGAAAAATACAGCCATACTCAATAACAACAAGGCACAAAAGTTGGGTTTTTGAATTTGTTTCTTTTGATTTTGCAACTTTAATTCCAAAACGAATCTTTGGTTTATGAATCTAGAGACGCACTCATGCATATCATTCTTCAGAAATTCGAACCTCGTAAGATCATCATCACTGATTAGAACTAAGCCGACATGTTCGGTATTTATCGATGGATTTAGTCATGTTGAATCATGAAGTAACCACTGACCGCCATTTGTAAACAACATTGTTTGACAGGTAATATTGCTGATGATGGTTGTTGCCAAAATATGATAATGTTCATAACTATTTTTCAAAAACTTGCCACCTTATCTTTCCGTTCATTTTAATTATACGTAAATTCTTTCTCAGATTAAATGTAGTTGACAAATGTTTAAAATATGCATAAATTCATCTTCATTTAAAATCGAAATCGTCAAACTCAATGCTTGTTTTGGCATATTTTGGCTCTTTTGAGAAAAAGTCTACTTTTCGTGGATGGATAAAATTCACTTTTTGTTCGTTGTCGTCAAACAAAAAATCTAATTTTAATCGTTATGGAGTGATTCAACACAAATCTTGATTCTTTTTCCTTTACACTTTAGGATCAGAATTTTGATCAGCATTGAAGATTTTGAACAGGTGCGCATGTTAATATTTATCTCTAATTTTCAGGGCTGTGGGTGTGGAAAGTTGAAAGAGAGCCGAGAGAGAGGATCTGAATCTGAATGAATTACGCCGATACTACAGTATCCCTCCTCGCTCACCTAAGCTTTGAAGCAGCTTTGTGAAAATAATTCAAATCTCAAACACAAACCATAACAAGATATCGAAAATATAACATTTTTCTGAATGGAAAGCAAAAAGAATCCAACAAAAATCCA
>JAUUEB010194754.1:0-13894 GCA_032362205.1 Clione limacina | reverse complement strand
CCCATCAATCATGCCTTCGTCAGAAATCGGTCAGGTATAATGACCAGGGGTAATAACTTCCAGTAATTATCTGAAGCATAACAATTCTACTCACATAAAGGAAGACAGTGACTAACTGACAGGTACGGTACGTGTGTCATGTTCCCTACGTCTGGAAACAATAACAAAACATGTTATTAATAATAAAGAACCAAATAATGAAGAAACGAGTTGATATAAGAAAATCAATTCCACACAAAAATCACTATTATGTGCTTTATGTGTGTAACCGTGTTGAAGTAGCTGAAACTAAACAATTTATATTTGGGGACAATAAACCTTTGTCTTTAACGCTAAAAATACTTACATATTTTCATCATACTTTGTTCATCAAAATGAAAATGAAACGAGGGTGAGGATAAGATGAATTAAACGAATGTGGTGAAAAATTGTTTGGAATGCGATGAAAACGGAGCACAACAATTGATTATTTTCGTGCAGCTGATGTTTATAGTTTGTTAACAGTGCGTACTAGACGTCGTCTATAGTACGCTATGTTACTGAACAAGGTTTTATTTGTTGAAGATGGCGGCCCCTTATCATCCCACCCACGAAAAAAACGCATATTTGCTTTGGCTATTTGTTGTACGTTCTCTGTAAAAGTGGAATGCAGACAAACCAACTGAGTATTTAGAGTCAGGATAACAAATAAGAACCTTTTGGTACTCAAAAGTTAGACAGTGTTTAAAGCGGGTAGAACAGTGACGTTAACGAGTTGTTTCAACACAGAGTGTAGCCAATAACTGATCAGATTAGCAATTAGTCGTTAGCGAATGCATCTTTAACCTAGATTACAAAGTTATTCATTGCCTTGCTGCTATACAATTATTGATTTAAAATCATCTTCATTTAAATTAATACTGTATACTTGAATCTTATATCAATATTACTAAGGGAAAGTATGATAAAATGGACTGCCCTTTCTTTAAAAAAATGTTTTAACACTTTTATAAATTATATTCCATAGCGAGGTTTTATCTAGTTATACATAAAACGGATCAAAATTCCAGGGCTGATAAATCCTAGTTTAGTGCATGTTAAGCTCAATAATGGTCTAATATAATAGATCTCAATTAACTATGTAATGACGTTTAAAATAACGGTGCTGCAGAATTATGAAAATTAGGAATATAAAAAGAAAGTATGATGGGGTCAAAACACAACGTTTGTTAGTGTATCATTTTTTTTAAACGACCAGTGTAGAATTATTATTTTGGCACGTATTAAGAACTAAATGTTGTAAGCGAAACGAATTGTGTTGGTTTGTTTTGCTATGGCTGTATATCAAAATGAATCATGAAAGAAAATATCAACCAGCATTTCCGGGGTATTTTCGTTAAGTAGTAGATATTATTCTAACAGATATTGTAGCCGTGTAATCCAACCACTATATGAAGGTTTTATAAAAGGCACATTAACATCCCGACCAAATTAACCGAGCCCGTGGAGAGGGGAAGCAAATATGTGACACGGTCTGAAACGAACCCGAGCCATGGGCGTCACGAGGGGCAAGAGTGGGCACTTGCTTCCCCTGGGTTTTGAAAAGTTGTTGTTTTTATCAATAATATATATTTTCAAAATTTTCAAGGGCATTTTACGATGAAAACAATTTATTGACATTAGAAATATAGTTATAAATGCATCATATGTCCTTAAATACTATTTTTTCATAATTGCCAATAGACAGGTCTTGCGCTGTTTATACATCAAACAATGTTAATCAAATACAGTTTTAACTCCAAATCTTTGATAACTTCTTCTCGTTCGTCGGATGAACATCCCGACATCGATTGTGAAGACGACTTAGTCCAGCACCCCGACCCAAAATCTATGCACCCCCAAATCGATGCACCCTCCCAGTCGCAAATCTAGCCAATATGATATTGTTCTTTGGGTTCCTCAGGGTCTGAAAAAAAATTTGGTTTGTAAGGATGGTATTTGACTAATTTCAATAGCAACCCCCTTTTTTATCATTTGCGCGTTATTTCTGAAATTGGCCATATATTTAGAGCCAAAAGTGCTACAGGATCCTAATTTGTTTAAAAAAAGATAATTAAATGCACTTTCCAAACATGAAAAAATAAACTTATAAGCTCATTTGCATATTCGTGAATGTTAATGAGAAAGTCAAAAATTTGATTTTAATGCCAAATTTAAGGCCATAAAATTAGGAAGGCAGGGGGGATTTCTTATACGGCGGTACATATTTTTAAAGAAATGACAAAAATTGCCGAAAAATCGCGTTTAAAAAATTGCTAAATAATCTTTGGGACATAACCTAATAGAAAAACTTGTTAGACATGTTGTATTCAAAGGATACATTTTTATGCCAATCAGTGTCTCCAGAGGCATAGAAAATATGGAAAAATTGCATAAAAATGTTTAACTCGGGAAAAACCAAAGCTTTTTGGGGGAACAATTTTTTTCGGGCCCTTAGGAATCCATAGAACAATATTATATAGGCTAGATTTGCGACTGAGGGGTGCATGGATTTAGGGTCTGGGTGCTGGACTAACTGTCTTCTGCAGATCTACTAGGCAGCAGTGCAGTTTTCGGTCCTTGCTAGTAGGGTTTGGCTAGAAGATAGAAATGAGATCTAAAGATACAACATTCAGCATCCGTATTCCCATCAAAAAGTCAAAAGTTGCATATAACCGCAAACAACAAGCGTTTTAAAGTCACACTGACTACAGTTGTCAAATAAGGAAACAAATCCATTGGTGAGTTAAATTTAAAAGACATCTTGTTTATAATTTTAAAAAAAAAGGTTTCAGTGGGTTATAAACATATTTTACATTGAGTTTTTACATTCTAACTTAAGAAAAATGTGGTGTAATTTTATTTCTGAATTATGCTGCACTTTTTTAAAACATCAACTGTAAGTAATGGTAACTGATAACTATGTTTACAATGATATTCATCTTTTTGTCATTTAAATTATTTCTTGTGTCGACTGATAAGGATTTCTACCCTTTTCTATAATCATATCGATATCTTGGTGACGCCGATAACCCGGACCCTCTAACGTATGAGAAAGAAACAATTGCCTAAGCCCCAAAACATTATCAAACTATGACTGACATTATACGCACGTATATCTTAACAATACCGCTCTGTAGTAAGAGCGTGGGAACATAAAGGATACGAAGAGATGATTTATTCCAACATAGAGTGCTACTGGGCAGTGACAAAAACTGTTGATATAAATTAATGAGTGTGGTATTTACCATTGACACGATACTGCGAAATGAGCTTATGATACGTAGATTATGGCTATTATTACATGCAAATTGAGGTTAATGACGAGCAATCAAATTCTTATGACAGACTTGTAAAATGGTTTTGAGCTCATTTAGAATAACGGTTTTGCTAATGGTTTAGAATATGAAGTACGAGGTGAGGCTTAACTGTTTTATCAATTTAGAGACCCTTTGTCATCATAGTGCTTTTCTTACTAAGATTTAAATTCATGTTTGGGAAATTACTTATTGGATTAATGATAAACACGTCTTTTTATAATAAGAAACATAGTCAAAGTTCGCCACTAGGGTGACTTAATGAATCGTTCAAGTTTTATTATATTATGTTTAACCCAAGGCTAGTTAAGATGTAGATGTCGTAAACGGTAAAATCAAATCATGTGTCTTGAATGACAATCAGCAAGTGAAATTGCTTGAACCTCGCGATATATTCTGAATATGGGAACGGGTTTCTAAGCCCTTCGCCCTTTTTCCTCTCATGAAAATATAGTGTAATGACATGTGTCAGAGAATTTGAAGGAATGACCCAGATTTACAAATAAAGAACGAAAATACGCGATAGAACCTACCTGGAATGGAACCCGGCTACTCAGCGTGGTAGGCACACGCGCTATCTACAGAGATTCAGAGCATCCAATCGGTGTAATATGTACATCCACATTTATCGGGTGGCTAAAAACGTTGCGGAAGTTTAGCAGTCTCTAGTTACTGATTAATATTGAATAAACCGATATAATTATAACGCTATCTTTACTTTAATGATGAACAATTGGATGCCTTTATTACAAAGTGATGATTATTTTTGTACATACCTCAGCATGGTTATGGAAACAAATCTTAGAATTTAACGCTGTGTTTTCTACATCATTTTGGTACGAATATTACATTGAAATTGTATGTTCTTGTTATGTTGAAATATTATATTATGCGAAATTGAATAATATAGCCAAAGAGGAATCATTTACTGGAAAATTTCGATATTCTTTAAACTATACAATGAACATATATTTTTATAATTAAATGTTATGAAAGTAGGATAAAGCACAGCCATACGGTACCAGTTTACCTTTATCAATCAAAAACAAAATCTATCGGAAATATACACCTCTTTAGAATACATGTATATGAATTTAATATATTATTTAATTAAAATTGATATGCTATAAAAAGTCATGACTAAGACTGACTTAAACATATTTTGATAAAGATCATGTTCGTTTTTGTCAACTGAGTGACGGGCAAAGTACGGGGGGGGGTAGTGTTTCTTTGCTCCTATAGAACATTTGCAATCACCAAAATGCATGAACAGTCAATCAGGGCTGATCAATCAAGACATTCGTCGTCACAAAACGACGAAAGGTATCACCAAGACAAATACTTGTAGTTGGGGGAATGAGGGGTCCCCCCCCACTCCAGGACTCAACCGGACTTGAATTTTATTGATCCTTAAGATATAAAGACCCAAAGTTTTGCCTTTGCCAAAATATCAACCTGGACGAACTGACCACTAGGGCTGACCAATTATAAAAGAACCAACATGCTCAGAATTGAAGGAAAATGAAAGGTGTTGCCAAGACGATTACAAATATGTATTTGTTTTTACGGTACGACAATAAGTTCCCGAGTTATGACGTCAAGCGTGACGGTGACGTCATCAGGTCACTAGTTCACCACTAACATGGTCAAACATTCAAATTGTCGTATCTTATTTTCAGCTAAATAGGTGTTTGACTACGCGCGATTATTTATAAAACGTCATAAAAGTCATAAAAACAGGAGTCTTTAAAAACACCGGCACATTCTTTAAGTAGTACAGATATTCAGACCCGAAACTACATGTGTCGAATATCTGCTGATGCTTTTTTTCAAACCTTTTCACCCGTGCTGACCTGTTTCAGAGTGATTTGTTGTCTATTTTCCAAGTCGTTATATTTGCTTTGACGTATTAGTTCTTATTCGAGATATTCATCCGTTTGAACTTAGGTACATGCATTTGTTTTTGTCCTTGGTTGTTTTAAAGACTTCTGTTTTTATGACTAGAAATGTATACCAATTGCAATCCCAGTGAACTGGGTAAAATCATCTTTCTATTCCCATCTATTTAGAACCTTCCTTATCGCACCATATCTTATCGATTGTGTATTTATAACTATTTGATTATTTTACAGGTCAAATCATACAGCAGTTTTATCCACTACGCTTATGGGTAGGTCTGACAGATATAAGCATGGAGGACGCTCTGAGTTGGGACAACTTGCCTATCTTATTGGCGGAGACTCAACAACAGCTGCACAATGCTGGGATGCTTACTGATGTAGACGTCTTTCTAGCAGCTCATGGCCAGACAGGTAAAAACTTTGATATAGAATAGACATGTTACGTTATACATAACAATGACTCACAGTGTCTCTCAGGTGGGTGGCTCAAAATTTTAAGTTATGATTAATATGGCGTAAAAAACACATGTTTTAGGATCAAATACTTTAATGAAAGCTGTATCATCATCTCGTTTACCTATTACCTGTCGCCGACATCATGGGGTTGATGGTTTACGCTTATGACATGCATCGTCATTCTCACTCATCTCAACCATCTGCCATTCAGTATATTTGAGCATTTATTTATTTCTGTTCATTTGGCAATATGTTTATATATGCAATTAGTGACCTGTGTCTTTTTGTTCATATTGACATATTAAGAGTGGACATTTTGTAATTTTTGTTACATCTTTTCTAATTGGTTAGCTGAATTTGTCAATAAATTATTAATGTCATAGTTCTTGATTTATCATTGTTATGTATGTTATTTTAGATTTTAGAGATTTTGTGTTTTGAAACTATTTATTTAACAATTTCGTCATTCACTAACTGTCTTTTATATCGTGATATTATTGATTGTCACCCCTCAAGAATATACATAATGTGTAATGAGGATTACTTCTTTTGTATGAACTTGTTTCTGCTGTGTTTTTATTTCAGGCCACAAAGTGGCAAGCTACGCCCGGGCAGTACCTGAATCACTGAAGGGCCTTATTCTCCTTGGCTCATTTCTCCCGAAACGGAAAAATGAGATGTCGTTTCCCCTCCCTGTACTTACCCTAGTTGGTGAGGTGGACGGAGTAACAAGAATTACACGCATCGCTCAGACAGTTCAGTAAGTTTAGTATTAATAAGATATATATACGACGTTGGGGTGCATATGTAGGATTACAGTAGTTTACAAATGTAATTAACATGGGGCAACAATGATTTTTGCAAATGAAGTTCAGTATCGTATGAAGTATAGGTCTAAGTCCAGTCCCTAAGAAATTTAAACAAACGTTTTTTTTTAATTGGGTATCGCACTTATATCGTGAATCGTGTAATGTGCCGTTTGATCCTGAAAATTTACGCGCCCAGATTGATACTTGGTTTGTTTGATGGTGACTCTTTTCAGCGTTTGCATTTTTGTGAATCTATCCTGAATGAGGAACGATAGAGTAATGTCATTCTGCATACAATTGTTTGATCTGACTTAGCAAGTTTGAACCATCTGATCCGATTAATTAGTTGTCTGTACTATAGAATTGAAATCTTCAAATATACGGGCCTAACTTGCCTACATGTCGTTGGGCCCAATATAAATATGCTATAACAAGAACTGACTTCGATTAATAATATTATACTAATAAAAAAGAGGAATTATAAGATAAGATAGTAAGGGAGAAGATTTTTCAATACAAAAATAGGATTCACAATAAAAAAAAACAAAACAACAGAACAAATCCAGCTGACAAAAGCATATAATCGGAAACACTACAGTGCTTGAAATTCATAAACCACTTTTAATATTACAAGGTTGTTGCCTTAAAACAATTTCCATACTTGCGGATTTTTAGTTAAAGGATTTATGAATTTTCGGTTTTGCTCATGTGCTAATTAACTAATTTAATTATTATTGCTCTATTTCCTTATTTCACTCTTTATTGTCGACGGCGACCCACATAAAGACTAAGTTATTGCAGCTTCGAGTTCATGATTATTAAAATACGTAGTCTTATTGACACTAAGTTTTGTAAACCCATTATTTTCAATACGTATTTGTTCACACAGAGTAATCAACTCTTGTTTTGATCCACAGAGATATGGTTAAAGGTGCCAGGTCTGATCCGGATATAGTTGTCAGAAATCCTCTCATACTCCTTGAAGGATGTAATCACGAGGTTTTCAGTGTTGGTTTTCTTCCGTCGTCACTTCATGACATGGACATAGAGGCGGAGGTAGAAAAGAGCATTGGCATGGAGATAGCTGCAAATATGACAGCCCTGTTTGTGGCCAATATTGTGGGACATCCTGCAGCATTGACACAAATTGCACATACAGCGTTTAGGCGAGCTTTTGAAAAAGCTGTTAATTTGACAGAGGTATGTAAGTGTCAATGCATATAAACATTTCTAATTTAAGTAATACGTGCCATTGTTTATAACTATGCAGATTTCTGAGGCCAATTATTCTATTCACGACCTAAAACACAACGTGATGTTTGTGAATTTCGTGACGCTGTTTGTCATTAATGACATTAATGAAAACTTTCATATTGTATGAGGCTCCAATGTTCTCTTAAACCTTGACCAGCGGATACCTACCCCGATATAGATAAGACTTCTGTTTTGGGTCATAAGTTAAGATATTATAGGCGCTTTTAGAATCAAAGGGAATGATTGCCCTCTTTTGATCATCAATATCACTTGTAATAAATACAGTCACTAAAGTATCTGCACATGAATTCCCGATTCTCTCTTGTTTACATCTAATACTCACTACCCCCAACACGAAGTATTAATCTTCAAACGCAGAAGAGCAAATTAATAAAGTCTCGCTAAAAGCCCCTATGGGTTTGGATACAAATTTACCTTGGCTAAAACTAATGTCTCGTACATGACGCATATGATCACAAACAGGGGCCTTTTGTAGTCCTCATTATCCAGTGATATTGGCAACGTATTAATACCTACTTCAAAGCACTCCCAAAAGATTATAAAAAGGATAGCACCATTAATCTAGGTATCCTCAAACAGATATTCCCAATGACCTGGAAAGCAGTTGGTGAATTATAGATGTCAGTGATGAAATACATTGTCACTTTAAAATAAAGTGTTTATCTAAAAAAAATTAAATACAATGTACTGTTTTTTTTAATGTAAAAAATTATTCTAATGAGTAATGACTGTCTTCAAAACTCGTTCTTCAGCCTATTCGTTCTCTAAAAGAAGTTACACAAGATCATCTCAAATCATACTGGATTAAATCTGCTCAGAAATGGTTATCTGGCCTGGAAGGTATAGAATCTTCACAGTTGGAGGTAAGATAAGTTTTCAAAAATCGAATTAGAAGATTGGACTTTCAATGCGATGCTTTTAACTTCCTCTGAGTGTTGTACATTTTCAAAGAGGACATACCATTTATATGTTTCCCAAAAGTAAAATTTCTTACATGCTGCTTATTCGTAAGGGTCTAAGAGTTCTCATCAAGAACATGAAAAGCTAAGCAGCACTCGTGAGTTCGCACACTTTAAAGACTGTGTGATCTTTTTTGATATTGATTTCTAATTTCTATGATTCTATGAATCCTGTTGCAAATTCTAGTTAGAAATTATTCTGGAATCTATTTCTATTTGCCCCGATCTCAACATTTTTTAATTAACCTGAACAATAATATTCTACCCGAATGTTTAGCTTTTGTTTTGACCTTGACCCACAGGTGGATAGTTACGTGACAGAAGACAGCGGTGACATGGCGCTGCCTCCAGCTTGGGTGAAAGATTCTGGAATTAACTATATAGTTACATTTTCTGACGTCATCCGCTACGATCGCCAAAATGGGGCAAATGGGATGGAAGATGACGATGGGGCATCGCCTCAGGCTCCAGATGAGATAGCTGCTCGTATGCTGGGACCTGAAAGGATACAGGAGTATCTTAAAAATACAAATATTTCCAAAAACTATACTTGCAAGGACCTCAACTATGTGAGTAAAAGCGAAACGTTTATCAAACAAGTTTAATATCTAGCTCAAACATATTAAAATAGTATTGAAAATACATTGCATCTATAAATAAAGTTTCTTAAATCGCTAGTTATCCCTTATTTGGTGTATTTTTTTAATTAAACAAAATAAGTTGAGCCACCTCGCTTTCTTAAAATCGTGGATAATATGTGTGTGTTTTGTATCTGCCCATGCTAAGATTTAAATAAGTGCGAACATAGATATAAAGGCGGATGTTAGATGTTAGAACAAAGATGTTTAAAAAAATATACTAGATGATGATAATTTCAAGGCATATGTTATATAAATTATAACACTAATCATGTTTCATTTCCACGATTTCAGGCTTCCTACATGACAGCTTATCATGCAACAACTGAACGTGCACGTAAACGTTATGACAGCTATCACAGAGGTATGATCTTCTTGCCTGACGTCATAACAGACTCGTCTGTTTTATGGGAAACCACGAGACTTAAAGTTGAGACGAGACAACGCGAGACTTTTGTCACCAGTATATCCTACAAGACTAAAAACGACATGAGTCAGAGTCAATATTCAGGTTTATTTTTCTGTAAACTGTTACCCCCTGACAAAGCACTGGAATGGATTTACGTTGATTCTTTACGAAGAGGTATAGAACCTAAGGACGATCAATGATGAAATAAGACATTTATTGGTGACGTTTTATAAATCAATATGAGGTCCAAGACATAGTCTCTTCCGTGGTTACATGTGGACTAGAATGATTTGACATTTGATATGAATCACTTTTGGATGGGAATAGTTGTTCATGAAAGAGAACGGAACAAAGCCATACGATATGCCCTGCTTTTTGTGATATATAATGATATTATTAGCTTTGTATATTTCTTATTATTAGATAATAATATTACAGCTTAAACTCTGGTAGTATAAATATCATTGTATCTTCTGAAGTCGAAGAGCTGCCGCCCTCATGGTGAATGGACGCACATAAATGTCTCAAACATGAGAGTGTAAAGAAGTTAGCTAACGCAAGATCAGTCCTCTTGGTTTGCACTCGACCAAATTGATTCTGTCCGAGTTGCTGGCTGACGAACGATACAAACAGAAACAAGCATTATTATGATATTTATAGCATGCAGATATGTCAGAGCCTTTTTGTAATTTCTTTGGACTTGAGGAAATGCATATTTTTGTGTTTCTTTCTTCATTTATTACGTTTTGTATTTATTACGCTTACGCTTTGTCTTAAGTATTGCAGCCAATATACAGTAAAGATTTCCCCTGGACAATATTGTTTAGGGAGTAAATAGGCAGGGTGTATTAGTATTGACATTCCATGAACAGCATGAGCCTAAAAAGCGTAAATCACTTAACATTGTGTTATTGCAACAGTTTTTAGGACGAAAAAAATAATTCTAAATCGACAATAATTGTAGCGAGACAGAAGGAAACGAGTCGCATATGTTGTTGAATCATATGAAATAGATGGATAGAGAAAACCCATGAAATATTAAAAAAACGATTAAAACAAACATTCTTCAAAACAATTCAACCTTCAATATCATGTAACCATCTTAAAGAAAATAAAGAATTTGTAGAAAGAAAACTCATGGTAAACTTTCACAAACGTTTGACAGGAAAATCGCACATTTATATCATCTTTTCAAAATCGATAATGTGTTTAAAATATATTTTGTCTCCATTAATATCTGATATATTGACTTGAAATGTTGACAACGTACTTCCCGTCGACTGAAATAGAAAAGCCCATAGGGCCTAGGGATTTCTAATGTGGATAAAAACTGTTTAAAAGATACATGTTTTTTTTACTTATTCTTTTTACTCATCTTGTAACTCAGGGTTTGGTTTTGTCTTGCTATCAAAGATTCTGGGATTCGAAACAGCATTTATTTCAGAGTTAAATACATGTTTGAGAGATGTTAAACACAGAGCTGGGGAGCCTTTTTCTGGAAACATGCGCGATAACTTATAATTATAAGCATATGAACATGTTTGTTTTCGTCTGTAGAACCCTATCTAGACTGTATGATGAAAAAGAAAATGAAATATAATCTTACAAAGTTTTAGGGTGATTTGTCATGATTTGGATATATATATATATTGGAAGAAGATCAAAGCAAAAGCGAAATGAACAAGTTTAATGTGTGGTGCGAAACTACTGTTTAGGGCCAACTTCTTTTTTTCGTAAAAAACATGATGATTTAAGATGTCAATGCGATGATTATCAAAGACGTATTTGTTCGTCCTAATCATGTAGAATGTAATGCCTCATTTACAAGTCAATGTATGAAGACAATTATTTCGATTGCAAACTTTACATACCTTGCCAAGCGGACACACACTATCAATTTAGAGGGCAATTTAACATCTTAGTTATGATTTTTTATTATGATCATGCTGTTTGTTTTTGTATTTTTTTGGGCCTCTGGGCCATGCAATAAAATGTTGAACTATTAACTTTGATATTTTGCATATGATATGTGTGTATGTGAATTTGTATGTTTGTATGCACAATGTGTGCATACAATAGATGTGATTTAAACCATGTAACAAGATGCTAAAGACATGCCTTACTAGCTGAAGTTTACGAATGTTTTGATTCATTTAGATCATGCAATTAGAAAAATACATTTTAAAAATGTTTGCTTTTGTAGAAATAAAGCGTCAAAACAAACATTTGACTCACAAAATTAGAAAAAAATGTTCGTTTTGTAGCTGTTATAAAAGAGACGTGCGTATTTTTGGGAAGCATTATTCTTTAATGTAGCAAAAAACACATATTTAATTTTCAGACAAGAAAAAAAATCTTTGTATCGCCATGTTCTAAGTTGTGCGCGTTTTGTCGCTAGAAAACTAAGCTTGCGAAGCGTGGTCTTTTGTTACATAAACTTAGGTTACCCTAAGCTACCTGGACCATCCTGACACTAAGTGGGGTGGCCCAGGGGCAGGCCTCACATGCTACATTCCAGTGTCATCCTCAGCTCTCACCATGGCGCATTGCGGTTTCGGGGGTTCTGATAGTACCACCCACCCTGGCACCACCACCAGCTTTTTCGCCACCTGACACAAATCAAAATCGTGAGCATAGCCACCTTTAAGGCTACAATGTCCTCAAAGGATTATACCATGCTCAGGCAATTGACAATCATTTGTGCGTTGCCTGTGACATGGTTGTACCATTACAAAATGCAGAGCCCACCGGCAAAAGACCACTACTGAGACTGATGGTTTGGAAGCTATGAGACGTGTGACTGCTACACCACTGTGGTTTAAGTCCTGGATGAATCAAATGCCAAAAACACTTTCCCCCAAAAAGTGAAATATGTTTTTGTCGCGGGGGATCAAAGGTTTGTTTTACCCCCACCCACAGGACTCTACCGAGACCTGTTTTTAATGATCTGTATATAGGGTGGCTAGAAACACAATTTTGCGATAAATCTTCAATCCTGCACGGACTGAACTATGGTCGAAAATGGTCGAAAAGTTAAAACCTAAAGGATGATTCGGGAATGGTTTCAAACGAAAACTTTGATGACAACCTAGCAATATTATCTGATTTTTTTTTGCTCCACAATAAATTCCCGATTGTGTGTTCTGCTTGACAAGTGACGTCATAAACATGATGCGGTATCTTAACAATTAGGTACTACTTTAAAAGCATGAGAGAATAAGAATCCGATAAATCTATTCTCGGCGACATTGTTTGACTTTTACGTGAGCGCTACCTTCTGAGTTATATGTTCAACTTTAAATAAAGTTCTATAGTAAATTATAGCACCGTTCTGCTTTTGATTGCAATGTTTGTGCTCTATTAAGCAGCGTAAAATCAAACCTAGTATCCTCAGAGTTTGTCTTAGCTTGTATTGGAAACCTCCAAAACGTTGATGATAAATAAACACGTACAGTAGTTTTTGGAGTTAGAACAAATTCATGAATGCAATCATTTAAACACAAAAATCGATTATAATCTTTAGCAGTAAGTGTGAACGTGGCTTAATATATATATAATTAGGTAATTTTTAATTCATTGGATTGTCTTCTAAATAATAATGTATGTCGAAAAGTAATTGTGTTCTCCCTGTAACTTGTACAGACACCATACATCGGTGAAAATTGGTAAGTTTTTTAGATATAATATTTTTACATATTATTTTTTATGAGTTTATGTATATCAATACACATTGTGCTCAGTGACATGACTCAGATGATTGTCATCCGGTGCAGGATTCAAAAGTGTCACCCTTTCCCTCCAGCTTCTCCAGCTTTAATAAGGAAACAAAACTAAATCATACGTACAAATACATGCCCGCACACACACACACACACACACAGACAGACAAACACAAACACACACACAGACAGACACAAACATACAGACACACATACACAAACACACATACACAGACAGACACACATACAGACAGACAGACACAGACATACATACACACAAATACTAACACACACACACATAAACTCACACCCATACCACACACACAAAGACACACACACACACACACACACAAACACACACACCACACACAAACACACACACACACACACAAA
>JAUUEB010194643.1:0-13895 GCA_032362205.1 Clione limacina | reverse complement strand
AAAAGCTTTGTGAGGCTTGGCCCATATCTTGTCTTTACTCCACCATCCTTTATTCAAGCCTATCCTTAGTTGGTGAATGAGACAAAAGTCTAGTAACTAAAAGTCGAGCATAAATCTCGGGGTCGTGGGTTCAAGCCCCACGTTGGGAGAATTCTGTTTATTGTTCTTTATCATTATTATCTTCGTCTTAAATCTGTCTTACACGTTCGGCGAACTGGGCATCTACTAGTATATATAACGATAGTTGTGTAGTAGTTTAGCAATGTTTGTCACTAGATGGGGAGGGGGCGTTGCGTCTTCATGGTACAATTTACATGTTGCCTTTTAATCAAATTCTTGATTAAATGTCAACACACAAAAATTAGATGATTTTGTTAAAGATTGTTTTCTCTTCACTTGACCTCACTAGTGACAATATGAAATCTTTAGTTTAATCAAAATCTTTCGTGAATGGTGATAGTCGTATCAGTTTGTTAAATTCGTTCCACAAATAACAATTGGTCGTAAGGGAGGCATTACGCCTTCCACAATTGGAGTTTCGTGACATTATGTTAAGCATGGCGTGTGTAGGGTGAAAAAGCGTTTAAATCTTCAAGCTTCCGTGAAATGTATGTAATCTATTACAATGAACACTGAACTGTATGGCTGCTTGCTTGCGTAACGATCATTTCAAAAGTCTGTGGATAACATTTTGACATAATATGATAACTTAAATACTAAGAGGAAGTGTGAAATTTTGTGAGTCTCTTTCGTTTTTCAACATACGTTTTTGTTAGAAAATTCAAATCGCCATCTAATATTTATAATGATGCATAACTTTTAGAGGGTGGTTAAAAACATTAACAAATACGTCGTCAATTATGTTTTACTTCTTCTGTTGGTATAATGCATTGGCGTAATTAGGGTTGTCAAACCTTCGGAGATATTGGGGGTCCTTTTTCAATAACAGTTATGCATTGAAAACCCTTAGAGGCAATTGATATTAGGATACTTTATTTTTCTTCTGTTGAGCTAATTCTTAAAATAGTCGAGTATTACAGACGCGAAGTAATCAATATAATAGTGTTCGCTACATCAAAACACAGCAAAAACAACCATAATTCAACAACAGCGTCCAACAAATGTACAATGTCGTTTTTCTGATGTTTCAGTTGTTAACAATACAATCTTTTAAGGATCTCTGACACATTCTTACTGTTTCTTTCTCTTATCATGATGTTTGTCCAGGAGATTAACAACATAAGCCGTTCTAAACAAGACAACTACCTGTGGATATTTACATCGACAAACCACATCCAAAATCAATAGATGTCTGACTTTGTGACTGTGAATAGAAGAAAAAGAATTAGTCGTTAGTTAGGACCCAATATTAGGGGTTATATCTTATGATGAGAGCTATTGACAGTTTACTACTTTTATTATAAATAATTTTCTAGAACTATGATAACTTTAAAATACAGACGGAAATATATTTATTTAATTCTAAAAATTCAGAAATGATTTAAGAACTATACAATTACAGACGTAGGCGATAAAAATATATCATAGGTAAACTAAATATTACTTTGAAATAATTCACACAGTTTGTCATCAAATCGATGCTGACCAAGTGATTAAAACATTTGCTCATGAAACTATCAGAAAGCGCACTTTAACTATAGATTGTCACATTTCAAGATGCAGTGGAAATAAATCCCCGATAGAGGACGCGTTTTCTGCTATTATTCGTTATAAATCACCTAATTTCATTTGATCAACTTATTAATATAATACACTAGTTACTGTTTGCTAAGTGCATGAACAAATGAGATTTAGAAACAATCGATGTAATATAACTTACAATGGTGTCTATAATCAATATGATTTCAGCTTCCTTGATTAACAATACGTGTAGACTACTAATAACACTATATGTCAGTTAACGGTCTTACTAAAAAAGAGAAATACGTGTACACTAATAACCGTATTCTATGTCAGATAATTTTCTTACTAAACAATACGTGTGGAATACTAACAGTATCCTTGCCAGCTAATATCTTAACTACACTATACGTATATCATACTGAAATCTACTCACTTGGGAGTAATGCAAGGCTCGTTATATTAGGACGACAGATGAGTTATGTAGTCCAAGACGAATGGAAATGTGAATTGTAACAAGGTTTATATATATAAGTTAAACAATGGTGAGTGGTTCAAGGTTTACCAACTATAAAGACTTTGTCATCTTTTGACTGATATATTATTGAAGTTGAAAGGAATTTAAAAAGATATTTGTTATTGTCAATGGATCACAGTCTGTAGCTTCAAAGTCATTGTCATCCTTTGATTTATAGATTTTTAAAGATAAAGAAGGTTTAACTGTTAGTAAGTGGTTCAGTGTCTAACTACATAGCTATTGTCATCCTTTTATGTATAGATTATTTAAGTTCAGGAAGATTAAATAAAATTAAATACGTTCTTGTCTACGCCCAAAATATAAGTTTAAGCAAGTGGTTCCCTGTCCCAGCTACCAAGTCGTTGTCATCCTTTATTGTTTAGATCATTTGTAAACAGTGTATATTATTATACACATATTTTAATATGAAGCGCTTTGAGCCATGCTAAATTGAAAAATGCGCTACATAAATGTACATTATCATTATTATTAATTATTATCATTATCAACTATATATTACAGTAGAATTAACTGACTTAACAATATACAAAACAAATAGACATGTCAAACAAGTTTATACATAATAAGTATGGAGATTATAGTCATTGACAGAACATTCACATAATAAATACAACAGTAAAGCTTGATATAGTTCAGATCAATTGCACGTTATATTTGTGGTCAACTTTGCTTGTAATTTATACAAACTGTATTGGTGTATATCAGACATAACTGCTTTTGGTCCCATCAATATTTCATGGTCCATATCTATTTACGTCCCAATCATGATCAACATCATCAACAAACTAAAACACTTCTCTCTTAAGGCATATGGCAAGACAGAGAGGTGTGCGTGGATGACATCAGATTTAAATGAACGATACAACGAGAATAAACAAACAACATCAACTATAATGTACAAGAAATGATATAATGAAATGTACAAGGAGGTCAGGTTATACATTAATGTAACAAGAAATATGATACAATACAACTTGGGATTAAATTACAAATTGCACATTTTTAGACAGCTAAAAATTTCACTGTATATTTTGTGGGCAAACAGTGAAATATAAGGCACAGTTATACACACTCTCAATGACATCTTGATTTGAATAAACATAAATTTAAGGAACAGAGGTGACTGATGGAAGGATTCACTTACTTTTCATCTACATTCTATATATTCGATTCACGCTTCAAATTGCTTTTAACATTTGCATAGAATTTCACTCAACATGATAAAAACAGGCATCTTATTTTCAAATCATACAACATTTGGTTTCTTTGTGTGTCTGTGAGAGCAGCCCAAGTCATCTGGTTTTATCTACCATTTCCTGCCTGAGTAGAAAACAAAATATGCTCCTCAAACAATGACAAGTATCTACTGTGTGCCAACTAGTTCAGCCTCATTCATAACTTATACATGTCTTTCTTAAGATCTTTTCTATGACACTATCATGAACTTTGTTGAAAAAAAAACATTTTTGGTACAAACTGTTGATAAAATTATTGATTATCTCCTCACTACTCACATATTCCTTGATAACTGTTATAGCTACAGTGTTTTAGTTGAATATTTTGTTAAAATTATGCTAGATCTTTTATAAAACAATATCTGGTATAGCCATTTCTTTAAACCTCCATTACACACACCTCTCATTTGCAATGTTAAGAGCAGCATTTCTCTCAGAAAGGCTTTAAGGTCAGTACGTCTTAGCTGCCTCTCTACATTTCATAACATTTTCTATCAACTTTAAAATGACTGGATTCAAGAAAAGTAATTAAAGCTAAAGAAAACTAATGCAAACAGGACAATGATGGAAAAATAACTCTCAAAACATGTGAAACTACTTGGCACTTCAAGAGGAAATTTCATCTGAACAAAAGATAGTTTTTACAAGAAACTTAATAACATAAAGTGCATGAAATGCAATTTATTTTGCCTAACAAAAATGTAACCAACAAGTTCTAAAGAAAATTGTTTCACTATTGTAGCTGAAATTCCTTAAAAAGAAATTTTAATCGTCTAAAAATGAAATAAAAACAACCTCATAAAAAGGGGAAAGATAAACAGAATGCAAAAGAATGATTCACAAAAAAGTGTTGTCATAGAAAAGCGTTTCTTTTATTTCAAAATTCAAAGGATCATTATTAGATGGTCTCCTCGCAGCCAAGTTGTGAGATGTAACAACTTGTGTAATGTAATTGTTTTGCCCTGACCTGTAAACAAACGTTCATGTTTGTCAAGTATCTTTAATAAGAACAGATCAGGAATATGTGTTGACGTGTCGATGGTAAAATGTGTACTGATGTCATTCATACATATAAATAAATCAAATAGAAGATCTTATAATCTATGAGAAAAGAACTATTAAAAGACACTTCATTTCTACATTATATACAATGTTCGGAAAAAAAAGCACAATAAAATCAGATCTACATTATTGTAAGGCATAGAAAGAAACAGAACAGCCTTTTGAACAAAAACTGCTGATAGATTAGTGACGTATGATAAGCAGATCTAAAGTAGAGTAAATCATACACAGTTATAACAAAGAAAAGTGTTAGAAAAATATATTTGTGATCAAAGTGCATAGGAGATAAAGTCACTTACAGTATTAGTATAGATATATAAATTGTCTACCCTTGCAAATGTATTTTTATTGTTTCTTAATATAAAAATGACCTATCTACTAAAGTTATATAAAAAGACTGTGAAAGAATAGAATTTGATTTTATAGTTTACATAAACATTCTTAAAGAGCAAGAGATTCAGAAAATGAAAACATTGATATCATCATTGAGATGTTCAATATTAATTTAAAACCAAGACAAGATATCATCATTGAGATGTTCAATATTAATTTAAAACCAAGACAAAATATCAAAGCTCAGATGTATTCTATTGATTTGATAAAGACTGAGTATAAATTCATAGAATAATCATTAGACCAATTCAATTCTATGCAATTATCAAAGAATAACAAGGAAGATCTTTTTGGAAAATATAATTGGATCAGCAATAAAAAACATTATGGAGTAATGTGAGGTCGCAGATTAGTTTTGCATAAAAACAAACATCTCAAAATAACAGACATTTTGCATCAGTAAATCTCATATATTCAATCAGTTATGGTTTTAATGGAGTTCTTAATATGTGGTTTCATTAGCATTTCAAAGACTTCAGTCAAATTTGTCATTTTTTAAACAGTCTACTCTCCTTCTCCTAACGTATAAGAACAACAACAATTCATTTAGAAGTCAGATTCACTTTCTTCAACTATCTATAAAGACGAATCATTCATTCAAAATTATTAAAAACATTTATATGTGAATAACGTTAAGAATGGCTTCAAGAATAGGTTTAGATTTGTACAGTCCCTCGGGTAAAAATTTATGTTGTTGCAGGATCATGTATATGTATATGTGTTTTTATTTTATATGTGTTGTTGTTGTAAAGATGCAAATATGTTAATTGTGATCAAAAATGTAAATAAGTGTGATCATCTGTACTTCTTACAACTGTGTGTCTGTCTGTGTGACTGTGTGTGTGTGTGTGTGTCTGTGTTCCTGTGTGTGTCTGTCTGTGTAAGGGAGGGAAACTGGCAATAAAAACTTGGAGCACCATTGAAATGTATCATCCCATTTTCGTCTAAAACAACATTTACTATTATGAGAAAGACATTTGAGGGGGAGGGGGGAAGGGCAAGTAAAACAATTAAATTAAAATAACTATTCCTAATCTGGTCCTTATTTCCCGAGCTGCTTGCCGTAAAACTTTCTGTTGAGGAGGAAGATGAGCAGGTTGACGTTGATTTTTGCTTTGTTGAACATTTTCATGACAGCCACACCCTCATACTGGAGTTGTAACAAATCCTGAAATATACACACAAAAGATAATGACAGCTTTGCTTTGGAAACAGACTGTTCATAAAGACAAACGTTTCTAGTACGTTTCTATGGTGTTAAGGAAGCAACTGTGCAAATTTAATGTTCCTAAAATGTCTGCAACATACCTAGTCTCAATAATTAAAGGGTGGCCATTGTATCTTCAAAATCTTATTTTTCACAAAAATAAAAAATACTAGCGGTTGACTTTTAGAACTGCTTACTGAATGCAAGCAATGCACTTCCAAAAAAATGAGACCTGTTTCAAAAAATACAAGATTTGTTTTTATCACCAAATACACAGAATTTGCTGATACATAGTATCACACACACATTCTTATCGAGAGCCTGCAAAGTTTTAACACATTTAGAAAAATAACTAACTGATGTCCCACTGGTCAAGTTTTGTTTTCTTTGTAAAAAATGAACACAGAACCTGAAGTTGGTCTCTCTTTTTTTGTAAGATTCTGTAAAGTTTTAATGGCGTGACAGCTTATCACACTAACATCACAAATTGTGTGCACAATGGTATCTCTACTTTAATCAAAGGTCTTACACTATGTAGGATAAGTATTAAATACTTTACAGTATCTTTCACTAACATCTACATCAAATTAATATTAACTCTCACCTGAAAAATGACCTCAACTTGGTCCATCTGGACACCCATAAACTTAGCATCAATAGAGAAGACACCGGTATCCTCCGTTGATCCAATCTCAAACACAACATTCTTAAATCTGGGGGAAAATAAAGCCAGAAACTTGTATTAAAACAGGTTCTGATATCACACAATAAAATATCATGGCACGGAAAAGCTTCAGTGAAAAAAGCTCTAGCTCTTACAGAGGGACCCGATTCAGATTTACAAAATCTGGCAATAGCCAGGACACATTTGATATTTATTTAAGAAATTGACTAATTCTTTATTCTTAGACATTGATCTACAAACAATTAAAAAACATCAAGCTACATGTTTCCTCCTAAAACATCCAAATGTATGTCAATGTTATGACTCACTGGTTCTGAGGTAGCCCTTCAATCTCTAAGACCACACCCTTCTCATGCAGACGTGCCGCTGTGTAGGTCACATGACCTGCCTTTTTGCTATCTCGACTGAACAACCCGGATTTGCGCTGTTTCCTGGCAATGAAAATATAATATCTTAATAAACAACAGTGAGCATTTAGGTTGATAGAACTTTTGAAAATAATTTGTGCTAAGCAAATTATTATTAACGCATATGTGTATGACCTTTGACCGTGTATTCAGTGGCAGTGCATGAATACTTTAAGTTATGTCTTTATAAGTAAATGGATGAGATACTATTTCCTGAAGAGTGACAAGGGACAAATGTTAAAATCACTTTCAAGAGTGTAAAGGGAATCTACTAAAGAAATCCTGTTGTAAGGAATGAACGAGAAAAGAAAATAAGCCATTAGATGTTTATTTTACATAGTCAGTTTGATGGCAGCAAAAGTTTCATGACGTCATGTGTAAGCTATAAGTTAACTTTGATGAAATTTCTGATCGCTCTAAATTAGGCTATAAAGAATGAAAAAAAAATTCAAACTTACTTTTTCTTATGATTCAAGTTGTCCATGCAAGTCTTGACATACTGGTTGTAGTAGTCAATCTGTGACTCGTGAAACGTTCTCTTCTCACTCAAACTCTTTATGGTTGTACGTAACCTCAACAACTCTTGTTTCCTGTTGTTTCTATACCTGCGCTGGTTTCTGATGTCCTGTTAAATACAAGATATATAATGGTGTGAGTCATTATCATGACAATTTATACATAGTGAGGCACCTTATGTTACAAGAACTTGCTAAAACAGAGTGATCACAACTTATGCCAAAAATACTGAATGGAATAGGGCGACATGGATCAGGCTCCATCTATGAATTTGTCATGAACTTCTCAAAAGAGTGTAGAGCCATACTAGAATTTTAGAATTTATCCACATTATTCTATATTTTCATATTGCAATGAAATCAAATGAATATGATTCATTTATCAAAAAACATAAAAATTCTTAAAACCTGGCAGAAAAAGTTATCTTTGAAAAGGTAGAAGTTTTGAAAGTTAAAACCGACTCATTGTAAAACCAAATTTTACCACAACAATCACCATCACTCATTCTGTAAAAACAACAAAACAAAAATAGAACCCATAAAATGTGTATTTTAAGTATCTTAAAATTGTTGATTGTAGGCACCTTTACTTACTGGAACTTTTCTTCAAATGAGAATCATCCATCGAAACATCACAAACTGTACATGGATTATTAACTTTAAGATAACAAATAACATGCATGAATTCTCACAAATTTCTCAAAAGTTATTTCTCAATAAATGCACTCTTAGTTTATACTAACCAACAAGTCATCAAAAAGATACTGGACGGGATTTAAAAAAAAATGGAACTTTACTCTACATGGGGTGGGACCATGGTTTGAATGATTTTTCTGACAAGGTACTTAAGTTAAACCTTACCTTTACTATTGAGTTGAGTAAATCTTGATATTTGTTCTTTCTTGTCACCATCCCTCCTAATTCTAGAGACTGTAGATTGGCCTTCACCTTTGTCTTCATCACTTCTATGGGTAACCTGGGTAACGAGAAACAAAATGTCACATGATGTTACATTCATCACCAATACATATCTTGGCTATTAACTATCAATAATAAAAAAAATACAATGATTTGTCAATGAACCAAAGCAAAGGTCATGAATGGTATGTAAGTATCCAATTATTGTCTTCTTGCTCTCAACAAATAATATGGCAAAGGGACGCAATCGGATACATATGCATCTAAATTGATGTTCTAAGCAGTATGTCTAAACCTGGCCTGATACTAGCGTTTTCAATGTAAAGATGTCTACCTTCACAACACAAAAGAAAATCGTGCTCTAAAAAGTATTTATCTTCGCAAATTAGCACATTTAATATCTATAAATTAAAAGAATCATACAAAGTTGTTTCCTCCGTCACACAAAGTCATACAACACACATAAAAGTTTCTCACCTTGTATCTCCTAAGATAGATGCATGTCTGGTTATCTTTGTCTTGCCCTCCGCCTGTGACTGTGTGGCTTTCTTGTCGATTTGGTCACGTTTCTTAACTAGCCCCTGATGCAGTTCTTCCTGCTGTTGATTACATGGAGCGTCAAGGACAACCAACAAATTATCTCCAGGTTGGCAGGCTATCACATCCACTATCATACGCTTGGTTCTAGAATGGGGAAAAGATAGAATATGATTAACACATCCAAATCCAATTATATTTATTGCACTGTCATTAAGAACAACACTAAACCTCCATTGGTCTCCACTCTTTGTCTCTGCATGTAAAAGTCCACATGATAAGAAGAAGCAAGGGGTAAGATTCACAACAACAAGAAGGAGTGGATATCTTAAATTTAGTGAATACAAAAGAACTCTTTAGGCCACACACAAAAATAAGTCTGTTTCCACTAACATGACTAAAAAATAGGACAGGTAGGTAGGGATTGACATTTTTTTATTCTATTATTGAAGGTTAGTCAGGTACCCGATAAAACTGTTAATGTTTTTTCTTCAAAACCACAATTTAAGAAACATTTTTGTTTTAATGTGTGTTTAACTGTTGTGTATATGTTTACATTAAAAAAAAGATCTAGGGTTGGGGGGTAGCTAGGGTCAGACCTATTTTTGTCCCTTAAACAATAATAGATATATGGCATTAATGTGGATTACCAGGCCTAACAGAGATACATCTATATCATCTCAGCCTCCTGGGAAGTATATATTGTAGTAACCTGCTACGGGATTTACTTAAGCAAACTAAAAATGATATAAATGGCTTATTGAACAGGAAGTGGGATAAATGAGAGATTGTAATGTCATTAAAAGTGACACATGTATTGTAACTAGAGTCACTAAATAGAGTAGAATATCACCTGGGTGGGCAAAATACGGGGCAATTGCACCCTAAACAAATTTTTCTAATCACCTGATTAACAAAGACTTCATGTCTGCCTTGTCGTCCGTATGAACCTCATACTTGTTGGACAAGGTCAAGGACATCTCAGTTTTGGCCATCTGTGTCCTGAGAGTATCATTGGCAGCTTCATCTCCAGACAGTTGTGTACCCAACATGTCATCTATGGTGGGGGCTTCACCAAGTTCTTCTAGTAGTTCATGGAGGGGATCAGAGTTATCTGGGGCGATGGTTTCTTGGTGCTTCAGCAATAACTAGAGACAAGACAAACAAAAGTTAAAAGAAATAATTGGTTTCCCATCATTATCTGAATGTATCAGCTTTGAATAAGATAACATGGGGGAGGTATAACCACAGTAACGGATTACTTTAAAAGTCTATATTTCAACACTTTTGTGCTTTGCCTAAAGGTCAGCCATTGTTTGAAAAAAGGAAGTAACTGAAAGTTCTGTCAGAGCTATTATCTTTGCTTTTAACTAGATTGAATTGGTACCATTCTCAATACTAGTGTAGCATTGTTGGCTTGCCCAAGTGGCAATAGCGGCCAGATCAAAGGAAGAGAAAACTTCCAATAAAAACTACAATAACCTTGGAGATCAGCGCATCAGCAGGGTTCACCCTGACCAAAGTCCATAGACTTAAAAACAAACAAATACTGGTAACTCTACGAACAATACACTTTACCCACAGGATCTTATATTATTTCTATTATTAAGTATGTAATTCAAGAAGCTAATTATAATAATCAATTTCATGAATATTTAAAGACATTTATTAATTATTTTACATGATTTATTTTTCTACATATATGTTCCCTCAAACCAGATCTCCCCTCAGACAGTGTTACCTGATGAGTGTCGACTATTTCCCCCACAGAGATGTAGACCACAGGTTTGGCAATCATTGTCACATCACTGTACTGATCCACATTAAATCTCACTTCTGGTTCCTCCACATTACACGCAGACATACAATATTTCCTGGAAATTTATGTAAAAAGACATTGTTTACATCAGTCTACAAAGTATATAAACAAACACCAGACCACAAATATAAATCTATTTCAAAAATTATAGAAAAGAATCCCACAAAGTTTTTTATAGGTTTCTTGGCAAATGATTAATGAAACTTTCTTAGGTTTCTTAGCGTGAATTTTCCTTCTGCTTGAAACTCCTCTAAAATTCATGTATATTACTTCCTCCAGAGTTTGTGCTTTGTTGACAAGTTAAAAATAAACTTTGTGTCAATGGCTAAATCTAAAAGTACTTACTTAAACTTCTCGTGTGCATTCCTGATGTAGTCATTCATACTGGCAAGATAGGCGCTCTCTCCACCAAACTGTAGTAGGGAGATGAAAACAATATTACATTTTTTTTTAATTCCAGCTGACCCTTCAAAATTTACTTATTAATGTTCCATTTTTAAATGACTACAGACTGAATTTCTTTTTTTTTGAAAAGCTGCAGACAATCTAAAAAATTGATTTAAATTTCTCTGGTTAAAAATTCAAAAGCTTCAACTTTTAACTACCTTTTACACAGACCTGTACTTCCAAAAGTGGGTACAATGGGTATGATTTGGACCCGGGGAAAATGGAAAAATCCCCATGTTTAAATATTTTCCCCCAAAAGTTGTATAAATATAAAGCTTAAACCAATTGATTTGGATTCCTTGCAACAACAACATATTTTCATCTTAAGATGAGCTTTCTATCTTTGAGCGTTTTTGAGTTATGGACGTTTGAATAGCAAACACCTGTACCCGGGAAAGTAAGAAGGGAACTATTGTTAAATAAAACAAAGATTTAAGCAACATCAAAGAAACATAATCCTTTATAAATTGCCTGAATTGAGGCTACTGTCTGAACGCTTTCATATCTCTTCACAAGATAAAAGACTTTCCTGTCCTTAGAGATAAAAACAATAAGACATAAGCCCCCTAACCTCCAAGGACACGTTAACATACCCCTTTGTTGGAGGCTGCAAACTGCAAAATTTTTGCGATAGATCCCAGATTTCTTCTCTGATCACTACTCAAGGCTTTCTCTGCTCCCACGTTGATGATATCAAAGGCGTCTGGGGCGACAATAGCAGAGTTGATGTAGCGATAGTACAACAAGTTACCAACAATCTGGAAAAAGAATGAGAATTAAAATAATATAAATATTAAATTTTCCTTTCATACCTTATATGATAAAACAAATTGAAATATTCAACTGAGTCATGCTCAAGGAAATTATTCTTTTTCTAATACAAAAGATGCAAAAATAGTGATATGTGTTTTAATTATACTTTCTATATATCGTAAGAAGATACAGATAGGAAGTATGTTTAGTTGGTATGCCCAGGAAGGACAATCACAGTTATAATGGTTGATACAATTTAGGAACAATATAATGATGTAACAGTACAATATATAAGTGTTCAAGTCTTAAAACAATTATACATTATTGCAACCCTTAAAAGGTGAATATCATGTCATATGGAGCCCTACCAACGCACCTGCCCCCTACCAACTCTCCTGCCCCCTACCAACGCCCCTGCACTCATGGCACAAAGTGTTAAAAAGAGAAGAAAAGAGGAACAAAATGAAATAATCTACACTCGACTGTGATAGAAGGAAGACCTTTCACCTTGAGAATATCTTTCTCTGGAGCATCAGGAAACTTCTTGGACAGACATTCCCTCATACATTTGGCCATGTATCTCATACCATACCTTCAAGAAAAACAAATATGTAAGATAATTGTTTTTTCAAAAAATAATAACACAGAATCATAAAAATAAATTGAGTTTGGCATAGTAGAAATGTTAGTGTTTTTGTCTTTAATATTACAAGAATCATGGTTAACTATAGATAAGATGACATCAGAATAATTCTAAAAAGTAAAGTGTAAGGCTTTGCCCTTTATTTTCAACACAGGAAAACAAGATGAAAGGCTGGTCCCACATAAGTGCCGAGACCAAGGACCAAGTCTGTTGAGGGTCACGGCAAATATGCTACACTGGACTGATTTGAACCTGTGACCTCTCACAATTTATTCTAATAATCTCTGATTAACAATCAATCAAAATAATCTTTATTTTGATTTTTCTCCACTTTCCACGTTTTCAAAAACTTGGAATTCATGTCTCAGACCCGGTGAAAAATATGTTTTGTAGAACAGAAAATGAGGAAAGGTGAAATTTGTAAAAATGGAAACCAGACATTATCAATTGTGGAGATACTTTTTGTTTATTTCTGTTCTGAAGCCACTGCATTGCTATCTGTGGAGATTCAGTCTTTGACAAGGAAATTTTTCTCATTTATTACAGACAAAAACATCTATTTGGTGGTTTAAGTAAGTTCAATATTTAGTAAAAAACTGTCTTAAACCGAATTTTTTGGGAAGCAAGATTTTTTCGCTTAAACTAATCATCAGTTTATAGTAAATATCCATAAGCTACAGGTCAACAAGCAGCGGGTTTACAACTTATGTTAGGTCTCAATTCATGCACTACTTTATTCCTGAAGGTAGACATCAGTCACCACACTCATGACCGTCTCTAAATACAAGTGAAATACATTTGGGCTTTTGATGCCCCAAATTATAGCATAAATCGATAATTTCTTCATAATTCATTCCGTTTAAACATTAACGGGTGCTTTTCTGTTGGTTTAAGCGTGTTGCTTTAACAAAAAGAGGAAAAAACCAGAGTCAAGATTGTCTTCCGTTTAAGTGAAAATTCGGTTTAAGTGTGTGCGGTTTAAACGAGTTTGCCTGTACATCCATTCTAGACATCTTTCAAACAATCTAATCCATTACGTTCTGCCACTACATTGAAAATTGGTAGACAAAGCAAAGAGAATCTGCCTTATATATG
>JAUUEB010194532.1:0-13897 GCA_032362205.1 Clione limacina | reverse complement strand
GTCCCGGGAATATCCCGGTCCCGGGAATCCCGAATTCAACCCTAATATAAACCCTACTAAGAAAAAACTAAATTCGCTGTGCAGGACATGTCACAATAACGGGAGATGTCAGGATCCCCAAGAAACGTCTTAATGGTCAGCTGAATGAAGGCAAGAGGTCTGTTTGAAATAAAAGAAATATAAAGATACTCTGAAGAAAAGCCTGAAGGACTTCAACATAGATCCCTCTTTTTGGGAGAAAAAAGCTTCTGACAGGGCAACTTGGCGAATACTGAACACTCAAGGAGCCAAAAGCTATAAAACGAGAAGAAAAGGTGAGGCTAAAAAGAAAAGGACACTTCAGCAATTCCACTAGACTGTCCCTTCACCTGCACCATATGCACCATATCCTAATACATACCAATACACTAACTGCTAACTGTTGTCTTGGTCATCATTCGCTGAGAATGGACGAACATTATTATTATTGTTATTTACGTGCTATTAAGTTGTTATTTGAAAAATTATTTATTTTTTCTTTGCGTAAAGCATTCAGGGTATTCAATTCCCCAAAAGTGCCAATTTTCAAAAAAAAACATGCCGTATGTTTTTTAAACTTTAGATTGCGAGGATGTCAAAATGCAATGGAGGGTTTTATTATTTGTAGGAATAAGTTGGTATGACGTCATGCACTCTCGTTTGCCACTTGTTTAAAAACAAAGAACTATACACGATTATGAAACACCTCCCTTGGAAAGGTGCGACAGGTGGCCAATTTTGACTAAATCCAATAAATAGAGAGGTTGAATTAAAAAAATTGACTTTCAATAAACCCGTTATTTTAGCACTCTTAAAAATTTCCAAGACTTTGTTTTATTTCAAACAATTATTTTTATTTTTGAACAAACTTATTCTTTATAGTATATCGAATGATAAAATGTCTTAAACTCAATTGTCTAGTACAGTGGTATGTGGAAGGTGATCTGAGTATCACATATAAAATAAGGCAATACATAGGGTACACTTTTCGGACATAAAAAACCCAAAGACAGTGAAATAAACCGTTACATTGATTAGCGATAGCACATACAACTTTTGTTTTGGGAAATAAAGATATAAATTCTAGGTTTGAATATATGGAAATTTCTTTGCCGTCAAAATACTCTTTTTACCACAACTGCGTGTTTTTCACTCAACCCTAAGGTCAAACCACAGGAGAAGTTTCTGCTACTGCAAACCTTTGACGAGAATAAATCAATGTTCCTTGATGAGAATATCAAGCAGTACCTGTCTCAGGCTGTAGACAATGTAAGCTCTAACACTGGAGACATAACAGTGGACAGAAGTGATGCGGACTTTCAGGAGTCAAACCTCATGTTTAGTAAGTTACGATCGTTTGGAAATTAATTAATTAAAGCTACATAATCAGACTATTTAGTTTAAAATTAGCCTTCTATAGATATGCCCTTTTAAGTATGACATCTTTAAATTTAAATTTGAAGTAATAAATTATTTGTTTGATATGTGAGTAAGAGTTGGAGATTCATTTGATCTCCATTTCAAAACAGAATTAAGTAATTGATTTGTTTCTTCCAATTTATTTAAGTGAAATGTGCATTATTACTTTCCTTTTTAAACTGTATGGAATATATACATTTTACCAACCTTGTTAGGCATGAACGGTTACACATTCGGCAACCTACCTGAGATAGAGGTTGGTCTTGGAGACCAGGTCATGTGGTATGTGATGACGTTGGGTGCCACAATAGATGTTCACACAGCAACATTTGATGGTAACACGTACACTGAGATGGGCAAGCATAGAGATGCCAAGCCGCTGGTGCCTGGTTCATCTGCTGCGCTTTCAATGGACGCAGACAATCCAGGTCTGTTAAACAATGTTTTAATCCTTACCAATTCTCTAGGTTACACAAGTAGTAATGTTATTTCTGATAAACAAATAATAAAATTATTCCACGCGCAATTATATTGTGCAGTAGTATATTTTCTTCTTGTCTTTGTGTGTGTCTAGGTCTGTCTCTTTACGCGATAACTTGAGTTTTTCTCGGATCGCTCTTATTTTTTAGCGTATAGAAGAGAACGGGTATAAAATTTCTGCTACTTAAATCTAGAAATATTTGTGAAAAATTCACGCAGTTATGACCCTTATTGAGTTTTTTGCTATATGTTCTCTGTTAATTTAGCAAAAAACACGCCGTGGTCACATCTTGAGAGTTAAGAATCTGAAATATTGCACATATTATGCTATTCTAGTGACTACAATCAGTTTTCACAATGTTTTGAATAATCAATTTAAAAACAGAGTTATGGCCCCATTGAGTATTTTGCTATATATCTTTGTTAATTTTTTGCAAACACGCAAGTCCAATCGTCAAAGATAGAAATCTGAAATCTTGCACAGAGGCGTAATTCGTGGGTTCCTAGAAGCTGTTATCTATTTTTTTGTGAAAAAAAACAACAATTGACAGAGTTATGTCCCTTTTATGATTTTCGTGTGCATTTTTAACGCAGCGAATGCATCGTTGGGAGTAGGACCCTGAAATATTGCACAAATACTCTTCTAGGGACCTTCTAAGAATAACTTTCTCATCTTTTTGAACAAATATTTTTGATCTCGAGTTGCTATATGTTCTTTGTTACTTTTGTCTGATGTGCGCGGCTGTACTCTCTACGAGTACTCTTGTTTAGGCTACTGTGATAGGCATTTAGTAACCGTAATTAAAGAATGATCACAATCCAAATAATGGTTCTAGCTTCTGAGTTTGCCAAGGGGATACTGCTTCCTTTATATAAGTTTTAACAGTTATGTCTGTGGGTGGGCATTGCGTTTTCTCCTGATCAGAGCTCCTGTATTTTTCAATTAATAACTAATCTGGTGTTTCTTAATGTATTATTTTTCTAGGTCGTTGGATCATTGAATCTCATTCTAACTTAGCCAAATCTAACGGAATGTATGGATTCTATCGGGTCAAGTTAGATCAAAAGAGACAAGCACCCTACACAGTCAGTGGCGTCACTCGGCAATTTTTCATCGCCGCAGAGGAAGTCAACTGGGACTTCTCGCCCTCTGAGAGAAGCGTCATCACTGGAGAGGACCTCAATGACCCAAGAAAGTAAGTTTTTTCAGTGTTCGTTGTGATTGGAGATAATATTATCAGGCAAATAATAATGTGTTTACAATACAATAAAAGTGCGTAATAAAATAGTTGATATCGCCCTTTGTCGTTATGTCATCAAATTCATGCTTTGAAGAAGATTAACATCACGTTTTTTTAAACATATTTCGTATTAGAAATTGACGAAGCATTTTGCTTTCAATGAAATCTCATTGACTCAGGTTAAAAACTCTAAGTACTCACTTAATCGTAACATTTTTTTTAAATATCCAAATAGCACATGGGTGTGTGTGTTGCAGTATTAAATAATCTGCTTTGAAACAGAAAATCGAGATCCTTTACAATAAAGTCATTAAATTGTTTTAAGAAGGACAAAAGGCTTTTACGACTGATTTATTTTACAATACAGCAAGGCAAATATTTTTGTGAAAGACGATGAGGATTTCATCGGAGATGTATACAAGAAGGCTGTTTACCGGGCCTACACAGATTCCAGCTTCAATACTAAGATAGACACAGACAAATCAGACAGACACCTAGACTTGTATGGTCCTCCAATCAGAGCAGAGGTTGGTGACGTCATCGAGATTCACTTCAAGAACAAGGCATCAAGGCCATACTCTATGCACCCGCATGGGCTCCGATATTCGTAAGTACCAGTTATTTTATTTACAGCTATTTATGTTTCAAAAGGTCCCAGAAGGGTTGTACTTGTCGTCCCTGAGAGTCTCTAAGGGCGTATCGCGTATATTATACATACTCTTTGTCTAGTCGTTGAATCATTGAAGCATTAGTACTTAGCCAAATCTAACGGAATGTATGGATTCTATCTGGTCAAGTAAGATAACAAGACACAACCACCCTACACAGTCAGTGGCGTCATTCGTCATTTTTTTAAATCTCCGCAGAGGATATCTCCCAGGTCAGTTTGATCAAAAATTATATTTACAGCTATGGTATAATGTACTCAAACGCTGTTTGCCGTAATACATCATTAAATCCGTTTAAGATTGGCTATGTGCAATTTAAAAAAGCTTACTGTTCTAAAAGATTCCCCGCGTTCTCCAAAAAAGTTCCCTTCTGAGGTTATACATGCATTCTAAGAATGCCCATGAAGTAGGAGTGATGGTCATTTAGCAGATACCTCTAACGGCAGTGTTTTTGATTTTTCCACGAATTACCTATTACCTGTCTCCATTGGCCACTTTTAGCCACGACAGTACGCCCTGTATCACGCTCTCTGCTCTGGTGCACCACGTCGTTAAGCTTCAGGAATCAATTGTAATCAATGATGTTGTCATATTTGAGGTCTTCCTCTGTTTATCTTAGCTTTCACATTTTCCTGAATAACTGTGGTAATTTTAATCTTTTTTAGAATTTGTGTTGGCGCGAATTATGTATTTTATTCTTCGCTTTTAGATATCTTATACCATCTTGCTTTGGAGTGATAACTCTTCTACAATACTACTGGCATTTGTTCTTCTATCCATTACCATTTGAAGACACCTGAGTGTCTTCTTCTTGTTTTGATCCTAAATGTACTTTAAGATTCTCAAAAAAACAGCTGTGAGTATATATTAAATAGATAATAGTGGATAAATGTACGGACAAGTCTCAATAGTCATGTTAAATGTTTTTATTCGAAAAAAAACAAGTGACAGTTTTTACGATTTAAAAAACATCCCTAAATGGCTATTAAATGTACAATTTAGCATCCATTTTCCAGTTTTTTTGCTGTGTAAATTGATATATGTAAAAGTTGATGAAGTATACTGAAAAGATTTCCATAACTTTTTCTATTCGTGAGAATCATAAAAAAGTTACTGTTTTCAAAATTTAAGAAATATCTCTAAATAGCTTTTAAATGCAACATTTAGCTTTGATTTTTCTAAAAATGTTCAGGTACACACTCAGACTCCATAACAATATATCAGCTCAGACATATTATTCCCCAACCAATGATTTCTTGCTCCACCCCTGCACTTTTTATCATTGAAAATTCAAAACGAAATTTTCCATATATTTGTTAAAATATACCATTCCACATGTCGTCAGTCAAATTTTTCAAGGGGTCAAGAACCATTTAATTGAAAATCTCAAAATATTTCAGATGCCTCTAAAATGCACCATTCTGGATGAATTATTTTAAAAAGAACATAGTCGCATAACCAACGTTTTAAAAAAAATAAAGTTTCTGTGAAAAATAGAAATCAGAATGCATATTTTCAAAGTTTCTCAACGTCCGTAGTTGCGTCTGTGTAAGGCATAATCAAAATTTTCAATAATTTTTAAAATCAAACAATTATCAGCTTCAATGTGTATAAAAGATTCATTGCCTACCAAATGTTTTACTCGCCTTCCCAAAAATTAAGGTCTCGCTACGTGCTTTGTTCACTCAACATCGTGGTTTAAAACTCAGGCTTATTCGTGTTTTCTTTCTTTTTGTATATCCTCCTTTGCAGGCAAGACTGGGTACTTCAGCCACTAGTTTCATTATACATTCAACCTTATTATATGAAACTAGAAGCTTAGTACCCGATCTTACCAAGGAAGGATACAAAAAGAAAGAAAACTAGAATTTGGCTTACTTTTTAACCATCCTGTAGACCTCTCTCTCTCCATTATGCGCAGATTTGCCACCACCCCGCTTTTTAAAATCATAGTTTTAAAACAACCTGTTTTAAAATCCACTTTTTGTATCAGCTTTTGTTTACATTGTGTATAAATACGAGAATAGAAATTTGTGTTCATTAGGCTGCGGCTCGTATATTATGTGCGACAGAAAGAAGGTGCAAGTGTGTCCATATTTAGATTCACGGCGCGTATTTTACAGATAAAACATAGATAAAACTAAAAAGCTAATTACTTTTCTTATAGTCGACAGAATTAAACCAAAGACTTAAACACACATTTTGGAATATCTACCAACATTTTGCTAAAATTTCAGGTCAATTGAGTCAAAACTGTTGCTGTAATCCTATTGCATACAAAGCCAGCCATAAATAAATAAACAGATTTTGAATCATATTATGTAGATGTAAATAATGTATGTTATTGCCAAGTGTCCTTCTCTAATGTACGATGTACTTGAACTAATAAAAATCTTGGATCTTGTTCTTCTTTCGTTTGACAACGGCAGCTAAATAACTTCTTGTTAACAAACTATAAACACAACGGCAGCCACATAACTTATTGTTAACAAACTATAAACACAACGACAGCCACATAACTTATTGTTAACAAACTATAAACACAACGACAGCCACATAACTTATTATAAACAAACTATAAACACAACGGCAGCCACATAACTTATTGTTAAAAAACTATAAACACAACGGCAGCCACATAACTTATTGTTAACAAACTATAAACACAAAATTATCATAAGAATTCGCGTTATTACAAACCATGGTGAATCTATTTTTGTCTTTTCAAACTCCAGCGAGAGTGACAGTGGTACAAACTATCATAAAGACCAAGCAGTCAAGCCTGGACAGTCAAAGGTCTACAGGTGGGAAGTTCCAGAAAGATCTGGGCCAGGTCCTCAGGACCCCAACTGCATCCCCTGGATATACTACTCTGACATTGATTCGGTGAAAGACACACACTCCGGCCTTGTTGGAATCGCTGTTATATGCAGGTGGGATCATTATTTTTCTTTTAAATGCTGTGTTTTAAGAAAATAGTTATGATACATTTTTCAATCAACACCTACTAAAATGTAAGCATTAAAACTCAACATTTAAATCATTGTTTTTATTTGTCAGTGCTAAGAATTGTTGATAGCTTTTTAGTTATTGAAGCATGGTGGTCAACTTAAGGGAATGCAGCCATTTCCTCCCGAAAAGATTCAGTCGCTTTTATGAAGGGACATAATGTCTTCAGAGCATACGGTACAGACAGTCTTCAAAGTAGTCCAGACTCAAGCTATAGATCCAGGCACGTAGCCAGGGGGACATGGGGGAATTCCCCCCCCCCCTTTAAGATCTACCCTTGCACCTGGTTAACTAATCTACATTTGAAATTTTTTAAATAATATAAAAAAAAAAATCGACCGCTTCCCAGCCATTGCTTTGATAATAACAAAGGTTGTCCCCCAATTTCAAAATCTTGGCTCCTGTATAGATCCATTGCACATGGGGATTTTCAGATGTTTTGACACTGGATTTGAGTTCTAGGTACATAAGAAGACGAAAATAGCTCGGTCGATTTTACGGCATTAATTGACAAGACACCTATAGGAGTCCTTAATCGAGGTCCAGTCTCTTTACAACTCAAGCACACATATAGTTGTTGGTATTCAAATGAAAGGTTATATATTATAGGTATTTCTATATTTGGAAATTATTGGAAATAGCCAGATACCTGTTGCTCTAAGTGTAGCTTTGTTGAACGTACACAACCATATGGAAAACCTGATCAATATTTGTATTAACGATGTGTATATTTTTTCAAGCGTTATTTAATGTCAATTTAGAAGCAAAACAGTAGTACCCTACAAACCACTTTATTTAATTTAATCATAATTAGCCAAACCTATACCGACGGTCCCGGTCACGAAACTTATCACTTTGTAAGTGCCACACATATTATATCATCAAAAATAATGATATCTATTTGATTATGTCACGACTAATTACAGACCAGGTACCCTGGGTAGTGATGGAAAGCGCAATGACGTGAGTCAAGAGTTGTTCATCTTGATGAGTGTCGTCAACGAAAACCTCAGTTGGTACTACAAAGACAATGTCGCAAACTACGCTCCTGACAGAATCGGCACGGATTATGAGTGAGATTTTGACAGTTCTAAGTTCATGCAATTCACAATAACACAAATTAAATTAACCACAAAAGTGCGACTTATGCATACTTATGCATACGTTAAACGATTAAAAAATGTCACATTTTAACATATGTCTTTTAAGAAAGCTAGATTAACAGTTGTTAAAAAAAACATAGCCAATACAAACAACTATTTGAAGGCAACAAAGCACTGTGATGTAAGTTTTAGTACTTGTAGGAATTAAGTGCGTCCAGAAGATGGTGCATGTTTGTTCATATTGAAGTTTAGATTCATGGCGTGGTTACTAAGAGTATATAGTAACTGTGGCTTTTATCCGATTACAGCAAGCCAAGCCCGGATTAAGGGTATGCGGGGGCACCTGGGCACCAATATTTACGGGGATAAGCGATGTTCTTGCAAATATATAGTTTCTCTGTTAGACAAAGGTCACAGTGGCGTCTTCCTCTTGTGTAAACAGGGGCGCTTGTGGTGATGTCCCATTTAGCTCCTGGAATGTGGCCCTAATTTCATGTAAAATAAAAAGCCCCACTAACTCACATATTTCAGCCCCGTCAGATGCCCCCATAGTCTTGGCATAGTTCATTGAATAGTCAGAACCTCTTTACAGCGCTAAATTCACTACTACGCGAATCTTCCCTTTACACGGAAATTGGCACTGTAGCAGGGTTTGGGTGTATTTAGATATTATATAATCATCTCTTCATTTGCGTTATACACATTAGTGCCAATTCTTTAAATAATGTATAATGTCTTATGATTTTCTGCTCATAAATGAATAAAACATCCTTCCTAAAAATGGTCTATTGACAAGATGAAAGTCAAAGATGGTATTGACGAGAAATAAAATAATACGAAATAAATGACTAAAGATAAACTTCAGCGATTACAAGAAAAAAAACATCCAGGAAACCAACTAAGAGCTTTGGAAATATACGCACATATTACAATACATTATTTTGGTAAAACCTATAGTTTAAGGTAGAACTAGAACCCAAGCTTTCCAACTTTAATGTACCCTAATCATAGAGTTATAACATGGTTTACTGAAAATAAGAAATAACACTTAATCTGTTGGCGCTTTATTTGGTTTCCATTTTTAATTTCATTGTTATTTCCCTATATGCCTAGCGTACTTAGCAACCCCCGTCCCTCGTTCCCTTATCTTTCTGTTGTCCCTATTTCTGTTTGTAGAACACTTTATGTAAAAATATGTATAAATGGATTCTCTCTCTGTAACTCTACATTCATCTCCTATTGTTTATATTCTTCATGACAACAGATCAGATGGTGACTTTGAGGAGAGTAACCTGATGCATGCTATCAATGGACGTTTACACGGACATGGTGACAGGCTGGTCATGGAGTTCAACAAAACTGTAGCATGGTATTTTGCCTCAATGGGTACAGAGGTGAGTAGACGATAAGAATTTCATGTAGAAATGTAACTTTTTTATGTTTGTTCATGCCTACCAAAACACTTTTTTTCCTAAACAACTTGCAATTTATGGGATTTTTTTTGCCTAAAGTCTTTTATCAAAAACACATGAGATGTTTCAAAAGGAACTCATTTAATATACACGTGAATAACAACTTTTTTAACCGAGACTGACGACGGTTCTTGGTTAACGCTGATTGACCTAATATTGATTTCGTTTTGCAATTTAAGGCTTCAGTCACGAGCACGTTGTAATCCCTGGACAAATTCAACCGCACTCCGAATACGTGCTTTCATCTTGCACAGCATGATCTATATAATCATCTTTCCTACGGTTGTCAACTAACTGATAATGACAATAAAGTGAAGCTTTATTTCAAGCTATTGAAAATTCCTCGTTCAATAGACTTCCAATGTCTGATCCATGTATTACGTCTAGTATGTTTTTGTTGCTTACACTTTTCTCAGGTGGACCTGCATAGCTTCCACCTCCATGGCAACACTTTGTTACATACGAGCCAGGGACATCGAGATGACACAATCAACATCTTCCCTGGTCAGGCTGAAGCAATGGAGATGGTAGCAGACAATGCAGGGACTTGGCTACTTCATTGTCACACCCTGGATCACATCATTGCTGGTATGGAGACAACGTACACCATACTCAAACCTGGTGTAACGAGTAAGTTATTTTTCAGATATTTTTTTTTAGATCAACAAAATTATTAGCGATGTAAGTCTAGTGTCAAAACAGGTCACACCCTGAACAAATTGCGATAACAGGTTTGAGTGCAGTTTTAAATAAAGTAATAAATCATCTTCCATAGAAAAGGTTAACCATATTTTGCCGACACGAAATACCTTTATTTCATCGATAAAGATAATGCAAAGCTGATATTGTTTAAAAATAAGTGCTAAAAGAAACGCATTTTTGGTCTAGCGATATGTGAATCTTCAGCTTTTATACAAGCGAAACCCAGTTCTTGGGACACAAATTGGATCGTAGGTCACATTTAAGGTCACAGTTTTTTGAAGGCCAAATCATGAATAGTAAAACAGAAAGTGAAGCCTCATTACCTTATGCATAAACAATAGTCAGGTAATGAAAAATATATTCTTAACTAGAATTTTGGGTCGCTTAACGCTCCCTCAATTTGGTCGATTTGGTCGTTACGCTCATTGCAATTTTATCATCACAAATATTCAAAAGTGGCAGTAAAAAACACAAATTTTCTACAAAAATATTAGTTTAAAGTTGTGAACACGACATACATACCATATTACATGGTATGTCCTAGAAGCTTCAACCAAATGGATAAGTTCAGATACACGCCATACATAATATATGCATAATTTACTTGGCATTGTTAACAAACCACAAGAAGCAATACAAGCTACAGTTACACTTAAAACAGCACATTATACAAATGTAAAATGATCTGTAATTCATCTATTGTTACTTACGTAATCTTTTATATATTATAAAATTGATCGTGTGTTTGATTTTATACTAATTTTTATTTATCTCATTTTTTCTTTTCCCCTGTTCAAGTCGTAAGTTGAGCTTTTTTGAATATTTACTTACTTCAATGCCTTGTAATGCATGTAGAATTGACTATTAGTCGTGCTTTCAATTTGCACTTAGCAATAATAATCTCATTTATAAATTTAATCTCAAATATATTATTGCATCTTGTATGATTATACTGCTTGTACCTTGCTCTTTTGCACTAACATTTTCATGAGCACAACTCGTATTGTATTCACTCTATTCAACTACAATCAAACCCCGCTACAGTGCCTATTTTGGTGTTTTTTGAAAAATTGTTCTTTTGTGAATTTAGCATTGTAGCGAGGTGTTTATGTTTAGTGCATTTATGAAGAGAAAAACTAATGTTTAAGCTTTTAAAGTGTCATTCAAGTGGATAGCAATACTATCAAGACAGAGGAGCTTTTCTTTAAGATCTGAGTTAACAGAATAAAGCTATTTGAAACTTATATATTTTTAAAGGACTTAGATGAATATGAAGTTGGATGGAGTTGGGTTTTTTTTTTTACTTAAAAAGGGCACGTTAGTGGAATTAAATAAAAGTTAAAAAAAAACAATTTCTTGCTGAGAAATATTTGGCACTGTAGTTAATTAGCATTCTAAATTAGAATTATAGCGAGGTTTTTCGAACAAGGACAAAGAAAGAAAACGTCGGTGCTTTTGAAAAAAGTTTGCTCTATAGTGAATTTAGTACTGAAGTCAGTGTCACTGTTGCGGGATAGGTTGTATGTAGAATACACGTAGTTAAGACTTTAAAAGAAAAAGTACATTACGGCAGTTTCAATAACCCGTATCACTTGTTTCGCAATTGTGTTTAAATTGCAAAGAAATGTAACATTCTTTAATCATTTGATCATGTAGGTGCATTCGCCATGAAGATTGCGCGCCAGCATTCCCACGCATGCGCACATCAATTGCTTGAACACATCATTATATGTTATCCTGGTAATGTCTTACAAGAAGTTTATATCCATAGTCCATACTTCTTACTTTTTCATTAAAAACCGACGATATCTTCATGGCTGCAATGCTATCTGAACAATTCAATTTTTATTTAATCAGCGAGTAAATTTGTTATACATATTTAACCACGGGCATCTATCACTTTTCCGTCCACCATGTGTTTCTTTTTATACAAACAAAACAGATAATTATGCAATCACTAACTCTTTTAGCTCTAAGTCATCAACTGTAACAACGGTCAATAATAGGGTTATAAGCACTTGATTTCAATGAGACTATTATAATTCTATTTTCCTTGCAACATATTCTGAACTCAATTCATAGAAAATTACATGTACTGCAATTATTAAACCAGAAAATTTTCTAATATACACATTTCTATGCTTATTTTCCCCTTATTTTGATTATAATAATCTGAGATCAGACAGTCTGTCTTTCCCTGACGACGGGAAGAAGTCCCAGAACCAAACTGTCTGATCTCAGATGGGTGAATAAAACATATTATTAAACGCAGCAATGTTAACACTGACTTTACTTACAAATACATACATTAAAAATATTAAAAAATGTTATCTTTTTACTTTTGTTACAGGTGAGGCAGTCGGTGTACAACAGACATTCCCTAATGTGCCAGTTGGATAATTTACATTTATTCGCTCTCGTTGTTATGGTACTTTTTTATTTTCAAATGTGATTTATCAATGACTGTTTAGTATACTCAAGAAAATACATACATACTTAAATAACGGATGAATTGTTATCTTAATTATTATCTTATTAAGCTTCATTTAAGAAAATTAACTTTAATTCTTTTAACCAACTGAAAGTCCACTGAAAGAGAAAACCTGCTTAAAATGCCCAAAAAGCACCAACAACAACAACAACGACAACAACGACAACTTCATGACATGTATTATCTATTGTGTTTATTTTACTATTGTGTTTATTTTATTTAACCTTTTTCCAAAGGGCCATTGTAAGAGTGGCAGCAATGCCAAAATTTTACCCTTTTAAAATAAAGTTTATTGAATTGAATTGAATTGTGATTGTGAAGGCCTACCCAAGATTTTTCTTGCATATCCAAAACTGTAGGTCTGGCTACGTGCCTGCTGTTACATCATCATGAATCGACCCCATTACACCATTTAAGTAGGTACTCATTTGTATGACCCTTGTACGAATCAATAAAAAATGAAATTATTTTAAGGTTCCTAAAAGTATCTTTATGGCAAAGGTATATATACTACCCTAAGGATCAATAAAATTCAAGTCCGGTTGAGTCCTGATGGGGGTGCAGAGAAACTTATCATTCCCCTCCTAGTAATGTGTTAAGTGATATCGGCCAACTACCAGGATTTAAACCTTAAACCTCTCAAGTCCTAGCCGTTAGACCAACATCGCGATATAAGTAATTAACCAAATATTCGTCATCGACCGTACCGTCAACGCGTTCCAAGGTACAGTAATTACACGGGTGGAATTAGATATGTTGGTGTTTATTAAAGTTACAATTGTTCTGTCTGTCATCAATGTGTTATCTTAGTTTATTTCGGGTGATTGATGAGCCTCTTCATTCAGAAAATGTTTTGTGAAATCAGTTGATCAATTTTCTTTCTTCACACATCGCCAAGTACATGTTATGATAACGTTATATTAATTAATATCTTAGATTTGGGTATTTGATCATGTTTACAGTGTTCTTGTATTTCAAATATGTATTTTCATGTGCGAGTTATGATAACATGGCTAGTGTTGTGCTTTATTTAGAGCAAGCTTAGGTTGTCATTTGAAAATTGTGTTTGCCAAACGTGATAAAGGTAATTCAAACAACAAAAAGTAGAAAAAAAGACAAGAGCAACCAGGCAGTATATGAGACAAGAGCAACCAGGCAGTATATGAGACAAGAGCAACCAGGCAGTATATGAGACAAGAGCAACCAGGCAGTATATGAGACAAGAGCAACCAGGCAGTATATGAGACAAGAGCAACCAGGCAGTATATGAGACAAGAGCAACCAGGCAGTATAT
>JAUUEB010194421.1:0-13898 GCA_032362205.1 Clione limacina | reverse complement strand
AGCATCTGGGGTGTTCAATAATGACCTGATTACATGAGCATCTGGGGTGTTCAATAATGACCTGATTACATGAGCATCTGGGGTGTTCAATAATGACCTGATTACATGAGCATCTGGGGTGTTCAATAATGACCTGATTACATGAGCATCTGGGGTGTTCAATAATGACCTGATTACATGAGCATCTGGGGTGTTCAATAATGACCTGATTACATGAGCATCTGGGGTGTTCAATAATGACCTGATTACATGAGCATACGGGGTTTTCAATAATGACCTGATTACATGAGCATACGGGGTTTTCAATAATGACCTGATTACATGGGCAAGGAACACCAAATCGATTGAAGCCTAATATGTGCGTTTTTTATTTATGTAATGATTTTTTTTAAAGAGATTATAGGTAAGAATCAAGTAATTATAAAAAAAAAGTATTTTCCTGTATAAATTCAATGCATCTCGGCTCAATTTTCTGGTAATTAGTATTTTTTCGTCTTTATTCTTCGATTTATATTGATGAGCTATCGATCTTCAGTCTTAAGACCAACTTAACCAATGTCATAGTGCATTATGGATTATTGTTTGCTTAAAAAAAGAGAAGAAAAATCGGAACTTTTGAATTTTATTTGAATTATCGATTTGTCGTATTTACATAGTTCGTGGTATCTGGATTGCACGGTGGTTTTTTTAAAAGGCAGTTCTTAATTACGTTAGCAAACTGCTCAGCGACATTATACACTTATATGTATGGAATTCAAGTAACAGTAAGCACACTTTAACAACGACTAAAACAGATGATGTGTCGGATCCCTTCTTGCTTCACGGTGTACAGTCTGTGTTATGAGGGTGCCTTGTTTAAAACTCCACTGCGCAAAACAGCCATGATGTTCCTTTTTTTCAATTCAGCACCCATCCTTTTCAAAGTTGCCTGTGTTTTATTCCAGCTTATAGATCGACGCCGGCGCTTTCCTGGAAATAATATGATTATGAGATTAATAAGAAGTCGAGTAGAGTTAACATCTTATACAAATGTGTAAATTACATTCAATAAAAGTAAAAAAAAATGGGTAAAATAGGTAGATTTATAGGTAAACTCAAGTTATCCTCAATAATATGTGTCCTCAAGGGCAGTGTCCTGGTTTGACAGGCTTACAGTAATAAGATAAAGTAACCTGTCCTCACTTTGTCGAAACTGAGAATACCTGCCTTCGGCTCAGTCTTAGGTGGAAACTCTCATTTTGAATTAAATCATAATCATTTTTTATTCATGAAACTGTTAAGGTGAAAAAACTCACAGCGAAGAATTTTTAAACATTTTCAGTCTTGCAAGTACTGCTTACTCTGTGTTCTCAAATAACAGCTTCATTCCCCATTATTCTTTTTGAGAAAATTGCCCTACCCCCGGACCTTATAACCAACACCTTTGTTTATTTCCTGACAAAAAACATCAACAAAAAACCATTGTTTGATTTAATATATTTTGCACTATCGATCTTCTAATACTATCTATTGCTAGTAGTAGTATTATATGTGCATACATTTGAATAAATCTTTGTCGCCCAACATATACTAAAATAAATATTATCTACTAATCGCCCCCTTATATTTCCATCTCCTTCGTAAACTGTGGCAAACGTTCCCACACCCATCCCCGTTTGTTATTCTTACTCCCTCTTTAATTGTGACTTACATCGTTCCTTGTGAAAGTTTTGAAAAATCTGATTCGTTAACTTTACGACTATCTGATTCGTTAACTTTGCACAGCTATCTGATTCGTTAACTTTGCACGGCTTGCTGCTGAAAGTGTATGCATACTATTTTCTTTAAATTGCTTTTTTCTCGATAAAAAAATTGTCATTGCGAATGTTATCTAACAATTTCATAGATTTAAAGACACTGTTTTGTGAGGATCCTTCCTCTCGTCAGTCAGTGGGTACAATCAAGGATCCTCCAAACACAGTGTCTCCCTTAAAGGTGGGTCACAATCTTTTATACTTTGCTACCCAGTAGGAACTACATACGTCGAGATTCATCATCTCTTCACATATTAGCATATGTGAATACTTGTCATCTCTTCATATATGAGCATATGTGAATACTTGTCAAATATGTTCATAGTCTCTTGATGTTTATATACGGAGAAATAAGATTCTATCTCATTTGATCCTCATGTTCGTTACTATGATAAGAAAAACACAAGACCATACAATCAAGGGAAAACGTTAAAAAATGCAAGGAAATCACAATTTCTGGAAATTGGACAATCACGAGGGATAGAGTTGGGGAAAAAGGAACTTGGGGAAAACATGTTAAGGGAAATCATGTTAAGGGAAATCATGGCTTGGGGCAGCAAAATGTCATTATATACACAAGTTTATGGCATGTATACGAAAACATATTAAAATTGTAACAATAACACTAACATTTTAATTTGCACCACAAGACGGTTAAAATAAAATTTCGGGTCCCACATTACCGTAATTGACCACTGACCAGGCCAGTTGAGGGTTGCAGAAAACATGCGGAACTCAACAAGGGGAAGGTTAAATTTTAATTTAAAGGGCGACAATTAAAATGGGGCAGTAAATGGAGAAATGATAGAATATGAACAAAAATATTTTGACAGTTATCAAAAGATGTTTAAGCAGGGGCATTCCAGTCAAATATCTAGAAAGATATGACCCGGAACTTGTCTATGACAATTAAAAAGCTCTTTTGTTATACAAATAAAATGCGACATTAAAATAGAAATACAAACAAGCTGTACTACACCTGCAGCTAACTCCCTCATCTCTCCCTCTGTGAATAACCAGTCAACATATAGGATGAATAATAAAGTAAAAGATCGCTTGAGTATCTAAAACAACTTTTAAACTTTCATTTAGATTATTTCACTACAACTCAATAATATTTAGATCAACACCTCTGTGCAAGGAAAGATCGTGACACATAGATTAGCCTAACAAGCCGTCATCCAAACAAATGTTTATAACTTTGCCTATTAGCTTGTTAGCCTATTATCACCTATTATCACCAACGTTGCCAGGAAATTAGATCAATAATAATAACAAATGGCATCACATAAACTAACTTAAAGGGAATAATGGTAAGCTTGATTAGTGCAGAGAGTTTTATGTTTTAAAAGTGGTTATTAAACTGGAAATATCTTAAAACAACTAGTTAAAATCAAGATGCCCTCACATTTTGAGGAAAATGTTACCTATTTAAATATAATTCTGATTTAAAGTTAAGCTTGATATACCAAAGCATACATCCGCATTGATCCGTTTGAAGACTTTCTATCACGATAAGACTAGCGTTTACATATAATATCCTGTTTCCATGTAGAGCGGTGGGGGTCATTATTTGAAAGGGAGTATAGCATAGTTCTTCGTCATTTTGTAAATTCATGATTGATCACAATCTGGCTAAATAATGGTTCTATCCTATGAAATAACGACATTGTGTTGTAATGGTCTGGATAGAGATAGCAAGATAATGCGTATATAATAATGAATAAGGAAAGAATGAGTGTCAAAAATAAACTCTTTGACTAAATTCAAATGTTAATGGAACATCGATAAACTGTCAAATCATTTAACTATGTAAAGTAGTCACTCACTTAAAAAGGATTATACTTTCTTTCAAGTCGCTTGGTGTTATGTGGAATAATACGTTCAAGGAATACAATAGAGGAATTTTAGTCGCGACACGTTATTCAACACAATAAAGAAGAGGACTTAATTGATCGATAATCGTATAAGATTTGTAATCGATTATTATGTCCATAAGTATTTTGATTTTGATCATATTTAAAACAAGACATGCCACGCTCATTTATACACGTACGCACACACCCACACCTCCACCAACACCTCCACCCACAACAACACCAACACCAACACCCACACCAACACTAACACCCACACCAACACCAACACCAACACCAACACCCACACCAACACCAACACCCACACCAACACCAACACCAACATCAACACCAACACCAACACCAACACCAACACCTCAACACCAACACCAACACCAACACCAACACCAACACCAACACCTCAACACCAACACCTTCACCCGCACACACACCTACGCCTACGCATGAACACAAACGCATCTTTGTGCGTTTAACAAGACATTTCCCACCCATTCACACACCCACACAAACTCATTTTTGTTTTCAAAGTTAAATGATTATTTTTTTGGAAAATAAGTTGATTTTAATCAATCTCAAATTAACGTGACAAGAGCATATAACATAGGTTTTTATGAAGTCAGAAACTTGCATACTTCTCCATCTATTTGTGTCTTAAGATTGGTTTATTGTCTGAAAATTATTTCAGTACGTCCAGTTGAATATCAGTGACATGTCACACACATTATGTAAGAAAGTTAACATGAATTAAAATTCTTAAGCACATTACTCGAAGAGGTTTTTTCCCGACAATGGGAGAGTGGGGGGTGCCATAACATTTGCTTAGTGCCGGTTCCTAAACAGTTGTTTAATTGTTACCAAATTAGACCACAGTCAATCCCTTCATGTGATAAAATTACCCTAATAATTATAATAGAAGTAGATCTGTTTGAACCTTGGCTTACTATGTGCTCGCTTTGATTTGAACCATCAATCATAGAGCAATATAATAATAAACGGAGACAGGGCCAATATTGGTCCATTTCGTTGACAGCCAGGAATGGGACAATGTTGACACTCTGTGGCCGATCGCCATATGCCTACACTCCATACAACTGAGTCAACGCCCGTATCATTGGAATATGATAGCTGTATCGTAGATCAAGAACCTGTTCGGTTTCCGATTATCTATTATATCATGATCGAAAAATTAATAAGATGGATGCAGGGGCATAGTCATTTGGAAAGGGTGGGTACATCGTTGGACATTATCAAATCAATGGGCGTGAAGCTGCCAACATTTTTAGGTTATTTATAAATGGTCCAAATTTAGAGCATTTTGAATCAAAGGGGGGGTTCCCATGTCCCCTAGCTACGTGCCTGGATTTGGTGAGTTCTGGTTTTCAGATATTTACAGTTTAGTCGTACAAGCTTTAGTGCACAATTCCAACATTAATTTCCTAATGTATGTCTTTTTTGGCCTTGAGTAAATATCAAAATAATTCAACTTATATTCAAATATTCAAATGGATTTTATAGGCAATTAATGAAGCCAGTCGAATTCCATAGAACATGTAATGACATGCACATTGTACAAGTATGTAATAAAGTCACAAATTATGGAAGTGTGAAATGAAAATATCTTTTAAAGTAGGGACAGTTTTAAAATGATGTCATGTATAGAGACTGTAAACAGAGACAATCAATAGTTATCTTTCAACAACTGCTCCCAACGTTTATAACAATGTCTCGTTTAGCTGATTTTCTAATTTTTCTTGCCCTATTTTTTTTTAAATCCATTGCCAAATTGCAATTTCTTTATGAAATTACGCTGTCCAAAATCGGGCCGGAAACTAGATGAAACTGAAGATGACCGCGAGTGCTAGAAAGTAATGGACGCGCTTTAGCTTAGCAAAATACATTGCCTGTAGGTTTAAACATAATGGAGTTGTGTGCTATGTAAAATAACCATAAATAACCTTTAATTACAGTCGTTGAAGAGCAAGAAGACGAGCTTAAGTATTATTTAATAAGATGGACGTCGGAGATGAAATCCACGATCTCAAGAGAAATTAGAAAGTAATATACTTTCCACCGAGAAAATTACAAATCACATTAACTTAAGGTGAATTAAGTGAAATAGTCAAACCTTATTAAAAATGTATATTACTTTCAGACATCAATCTTTTTTACTCACAGACTAATACACGTATTGAACATAAGATGTGGTCATGTTCAAAAACTAATTTTGACAAATAATATACATATACTGTGGGCCACAAATTACACGGAACCGATTTTTGCATTTTCCAACATTGCCCAAAAGTGTCAAAAATGTCTCGAAACTTCGTCATAAGGTGTTTCCTACATTTGACATTATTTCCTCAAAAAAAGAGAAAGTATGCCTGATAGAAATGCTGACGCAGCAGCTTTTGTAAAGGGCTTTAAAGAGAGACAAAAACACCGATAGTAACAATTCATCGCATTGCCAAGTGTCGGTTTTTTTGCCTATCTGGATTCCTCATCATCATGGGTAAAATATATGACACTAAAAACAGTAATTTTATTAAATTATTTATGAGAAAACCGTTTTTTCTGATTTTTTTAAAAAATCGCTTAAATATAAAATATCAAATTTTGTCGAATTTTGACAAAAGTTATATGAAAAACGGATTGCCCGTATTGAAATACCACTAAAAACTTGTTTTCCATGTCTGAATACATGGATTTGGCTAAAAAAAACAATCGGGAAATATGGAAATGGCCGCCATCTTGAATGACGGGAATGGTTGAAATAAAGCATATATCCCCGCTTCAACCTTAAATCATCTCCTAACAAAATTATCATCGTCTATCGACTTAGTTGTTTTAATGGACGTTTTATATGGATGCATTGTTCAGGAATTTATAAAGAACATCTATCCATATTTTTCAAAATAATAAAGATTATATATACCATATATATAATTTATTTTTTATATTTTTATGTCACTGGGTCGATTTCTATATCCTTCGAAGATATGACGTAAAGCTTTAGAGGAATTAGACGTAAAAAGATAGATGCCAATTAAAATCATCCGGACTCAACTACGTCATCCCGGTACTCAACGGGTATGTTCGCTATTCGACAAGGCCCAGTCCTTTCTTGTGGATTAATTATTGGTATCCCATTAATATATAGTAAATAGTTATTTTATTTATGCTATGTCTTAATTAGTCATTTGCTTTATTAATTAAATGTGCAGGCTATTTCGATTAATTCGCATGGGCAATCGATGGTTTTTGTGATGGCATCAGATATTTTTGAAAACTATTCCAAAATTACCCGTCTGAATATCAGGCCGTCAGCTGACAAGTGCATGCATGTCAATAACAGTAAAAACAGCCATTTCAATGTCAACATTTTTTAATTTATTTGATTTCCTTAAAAAGTGCAATACGTGCTTCGAAATGAAAATATGGGAATTATTTCGTTCGTTGTTTTTTGTTTGTGAATTAAAAATGGGAACAATGATAACTTGTATTCCAATATTCACTTGATTACGCTCTCCTAGGGGTCAGTTATCGTGTTATGAATATATCCTGAATATAATTTTAAAACATAGTTTATGCATTAGAAGATGTTTCTAATGCTTTGAATTGGCCAAGAGCCTACAATAAACATTTGAACTTGAACTCTAATCATCGTAAGCTGCTTCTCATTCACTTTACACGAAATTTAGAATAGGTTATTTTGGGCTCAAATTATTCCTAGGACTACAAAAGAGTAGTTAAGTAAAAATATATATAATAGGTGGACAAACTAAAGAATAATTGACCTTAAAGATGTCATATCTCAACAATAATTAAATGAAATGAAACTAAATTTAGAACTTAAGAATGGTGTTTATATGAAAACGTTTAAGTCGCTCAAACAAATTCATGTCAAAGAATTAAATATTATCAAATCTGTTTATAAATAAATCGATTATCATTGGGATAAATGGTCCTAAAAGGCAAGTGGTTTTAAATAGTAGATATGTTGGGGTTTTTTAATTGTGTTATTTTGGTTCATTATTGTTATGTTGTGCACTATGAAACTATAACATTATCCAAATACATGAAGCGTTGAAATAAGAGTTGTGAACTTTGTTAAAATTATGAGTACTCAGTAGTATACTCTTGGTAGTCTACTCAAGTACTCAAGTAGTGGAAAAATTGAGTAATCAATACTCTTCTCGAGTATTGTAACCCAATACTCTATTCTACTCGAGTACTGAAGAAACTTTGACTACTCTTCTCTATTCGAGTACTGACGAAGTACTCTTCCTATCACTGATTAGGAGCAATTTTATTGTCATCTGAATAAGATAATTAATGATAAGTTGTTAGCGAAAAGAATCAGCAGCTTAAATTAACACCCTGAGGTATTCAGTGATCAATTTCAAACAACATTAGTCATGTTCGAACGACATGCGACATATTCGAACAACATAAGACCATGTCGAACGACATAAGACCGTACATAAATGACATTGGTACATGTTCGAACGAATTGAAACGATGTTCGAACGATTTAATACAATGTCAAATTTCATTAGAGAATGTTTGAACTCACTAGACACTGTTCAAACGACAAAAGACCATGTTCGAACGACATTAACTTTGTCACGACCCATGTTTTTTTTTTAATTCTGTAAACATTACAGGAACATTTATCAACCATCAATCGCAAATAATGGTAATCCATATTATATAGTACATGGCATTTATATTGCGCATTTCCAATCAAAGAGTGCTCAATGCGCCCGCCTTAAAGACAATGTTGTTGACTTAATGGTTAAATGAACTCAGTTATACATTTACCTTGACATCTTGGATCTTTAGAACAGTTGTAAATATATTCCATCATGGCGTCATGCACTGCTTGTTTACCAGCTGTACTGCTCATATGTGAGTAAGAGCACATGTAGCCGATACAACCTCGTTTCCGCCTGTAAATAGAATCAAATATTGTAAACATATTAATCCACATCCTGTACGGTGAACAGATAAAAACCACAGGTAGGTAAATTTGATATTTGCACACTAGGGCAATAAACTAATCGATTTACTCAAGAAGAAGTTATAACAGGTTGTCATACTAAACGTGGAACTTTTGATAGAATATTTGTCGATTTATGAATGAACGTTTAAGTACACTGTAAATAACATCAAAACAAAATTGTAAAATTTCAACATAATAAATAAACAACAAACGTTTTAAAATCATAAAAGAGAACAAAAGCATTCATCTTGTCATCATACTGAGCGCTAGATGACGGTGCATATTTCATTCATCTTCGTCACTAAAATCCAAAGAACTTCCGCATAGTTTCCAAGTGAGTAATCGATACTCATTATAAGAGATTCAATATACCAAACGTCATATTTTCATATTTGTCAGTTTGCTTATAACTTAGATACCACAAACTTAAATCAAACAGGCCATGTGGAATAAAAATAATACTTTCTGACTCAGTTTCATTAACCAATATATGGCACACTCGTTTGATATTGATTGATAAATATCGATTTCGTTAAAACTCATTTTGATATTCATTCATCGATATCAAACTCGTGTGCCATAAATGTGGTATAGGAACCCAACCAGTAAGTATTAATTATATATATCCTTGATGTATGAGTCGTTCAAGCAAAACAATTCATATTCTTGTCTGTTTCGTACGACTGAATGAGCTTTGACAAGGTCGGTCAACTTTTATCAAAATTTGAGCTTTTTGACGTATAAATATTCTAGCTATCGATCGTTGCTGTGCAACTTTCAAGAACTTGCCTCAAGCTCAAGGCAATTGCTCATCAATATTTGAAACAGGCTTTGTACCATCCTTTGTGGTCATTTGATTCAAAATTCACCCAAGATACAGGATGCTGATAATACAAAATACACAGGCCTGGGGTTAATATTCTTAACAAAAATAAACGTGACAAAATTACCTTTGTGTTCTGCCAGCCAGCTGCTAGACAAGCCAAGTTATCTTATCATGAGATGGTGCCAAATAACATTGTTTTATGTTTTACACATGGATTCTGGAGACTAATGGTATCTTACGGTTGTAAGTCACGATAATTGTAGCATACGTTTTAAAAAAAACTTGCGTCATAATATCTCCTATTCAGAGTTTAACTCTTAACTAAACAAACACTGACATAGTTAAAGGCAAGCGTTTATCTAAGATGTTGAAACACATAAACTGTACATGTCTATAGCATATTTTGTCCTGGGGGATGGCCCTGTCCTCCTAGATACGCACCTAGTTATAGACGCTCTCTATAATAAGACAATCCTTTAAACATCACCCCTTAAAATAAGACTTTAATGCCAGTGACAGGGCTGACAAGGAGTGTCTTGGGCCGGGAATGTATAACCGAAACAAAGCTGAGTTTCCCAACCTCAAATTTCTAATTTTGATGAGATAATATGGCTAATTTCCCCAACAGTCAGATCAAGAACAAAGCCAATCTGATGTTTACTGTCATGTGTGTCTGTTATTCGATGTAGCCAACGGCTATCTGTGACCGCTGATTTGACGTTACGTAGTCCGATTGTACGTGACTTTGGCTGAGATCACCTCACTGGAAAAGTTGTTCAAAAATGTCGTCTTAAGAGCATAGAGCTTTCATGTCCTGAGGTAGTCGGAGATTTTGGATTTTTGTTATTTCAATATCATGTGCGTAATAATTTTCCCAAAAAAGTTACAAACTAAGGTGTGAAAATAGAAGCAGCGCTCTCAATGGACAGCCAAATCAACATGTGGAAAATGAGTTAGTAATAGATGAGAAAGTAGGACAATTAAGACTATATCCAGATAAAATGCCACAAAACACATGCGTTAGCATGCATTTTTTATGTTTAGACTGCAAATTAGCTTCTTTTTGTTTTAAGTCTGGAAATTGTGGCGAACAACGGTGTATCAATTGTCCGCATGTCCAATAGGTATCAGAGAAACCAATAAGATGAAATTACCAATGTACTTTCCCATTCCTCGAATTAATCTCAAAACATACGAACATAAGTCGTGTACTTGTACAGATCCATCAGTCTAGAGTACCCTTCAACGTTCTTCTATATTTGTGTACTGACTTACATTCTGCCCGTGTTTGTAGTGGAATTCTATGAAAATATATGCGCTAATTGTATGTTGCTATGTATGTAGTATATATGTGGGTATGTTAAATTGATTTAAAAATGTTAGTCTCTCATTATTATTACAATGACTATTCACCTCAACTGTTTTCAAAACCACATTAAAGTATTTTTATGTCAATAAATCAATGTCATTATTCCTATTAATGAAACAACGTTCGTTCGCGAATAGAAATATCAAGAAAACGGGCGCTTAAACAAATGGGCATGAATAAAGTTAATTATATCCTCCTTTTAAAAGAATGATACCTTAACACCTGTAACGTTCACATTACATTCTAATCTTAGAATAATAAGTCACTAAAGAGTTGTCAAACACAACGACCTACAGTTGTCGTAACACAGTTTTATTATGAAATTCCTCTTTAAATTGACAATATCATTGGCTTTTAAAACGACTGCTTCTCTATGAAAGAAATATCATTGAGGAATCAACCATATCTAAACAGATAAAGCATAATTTTCGCATAAAATTTGAATTTAAAGAACATATGATGAAATATGGACACGTCAGCCAGCTTCAGTACATTTTAGATAACATATTATGATATCCTAGCATGAACTGGCGGGGAAATGAAAGAGATAAGAAGACTCCATTCCATTCAAGTATGATCACTGAAGACGGGAAGAAGACCCAGAAACCGACTGTCTGATCGAGTTGGGTATATCCATTTAATTTAAAGAATGTTTAAAACATAACTTAAGTGTTAGTTTGTCTGTTGTGTATGTCCACTGCCAACTTGAACGAATTCATTTTGGTCAAAGGCAAACCAAGATGATCAAGATAACCAATCATGATATAACCATGGATGTACACTCATATGTATTCATTTTGGTGTCTCTTCAAAAGACATTGGTGCCTTTAAAAGATATTCTGTTATTCAAACTGCTGGATTGACTATTGAAAAACGAATTTTCAAAAATAGAATTCTTAAAATATCGATCACTTTCTCTTTTACGTGAAACAGTTCAAGATAGCTTATGATCGATTAACCTTAGAAACCATGAAACCTATCGTTAGAAAAGCAAGACATGATTATTATATCTTTTACATCCTTAATATAAAAGTATAGTTCTCTTGACCTTTCCCTAATGAGAAATCGAAATATATGTTTCAGAGAGACTTATTTCCCGCTAACGAAATAGGTATCATTGTGCTCAGAATTTAATGCAATTTCCGGTCGATATATTATGAGTTGCAAAGACAGGTCTGTGTCGCACAAAGACAGGAAATGAAAGATTTTCAGAAGGAGCAAATAATATTTGGGGGGGGGGGGGATCCCTACCACCCGTAGTCACCTTTATCACTCTGATATCTTTGGGGATATACTTTTATCCGCATTCCAGGTATGGAAAAATGGTCTTTGATTCTTAGCTCAGTAATATTTATGTGCCATTTGTTCGAGTTTAGGGAATATACGTGCATATATTGTTGTTGTTTTGTAGAATAAATATATTGCAGTTATTATGAGTTATGTGTTTCTTTTTGGTTTATTTTTATCAAGACTCGGCCTATCTAGTTTTATTACGAGCAGTTTTTCTTTATTGCAATTTAGTTTGAGCCAAAATGTGAAAGCTCGTTTTTGAAAATCGACCCTAATGGGAGAACACCGTGTGTCCCCGTTACCATGTATGAGGGCGATGACTACATATAGTACATTTTATAGTAAACCAATATTGAACATTTCAAGGGCATTTTTTAATGTGCGAGTTTCATTGCACCCCTATGGCTCTATCGATCTTTATGGTGTATGCCCAGAAACTTGATGTAGCCAAAAACAAATCTTGAACGTTTGGTCAGCAGGGCTGACCAATGGTCAAATCAAACTAAGAGGTGACTATTGTACGAGTCAATTTCCCATCAATTTGTTGGAGATTCCAAAATATGTTAGGAACATATTCTAATGAACCTAAAAAAAACTAGGTTTGATTGAATTTTGCTCAATAGAGCGCGACCATTTCCAGCGAAAGGTGAAAGTTGCGATATATAACTAAACTATATATGGTGATAATCTAAGGAAAGCGAATTTTACCCATGAGAAAGTAATATAAATTCCTTAAAAAAGGTTTCATCAGATTAAGACTTATCGTCGCAATTCATTGTTTGTGTGTTGACCATTTAAAAACGTCCATATTGAAATTAACATAGTCAATGGTGAGATGGGGCCTTGATGACGTCACGGTCAAACTGGACCTCATAGCTTGGGAACTAATTGTCAAAGCGCAAAACATACATATTCGTAATTGTCTTGGCAATACTTTTTATTTGCAACCATTTTTGATCCATTCTGAGCACTTTGGTGGTTTTCCCATTGGTCAGCCCTCTAACGTGCTGGATTTTTTCGGCAACATCAATTTTCAGTACTTAGACACCCCTAGGGTTAATTAAAATCGAAGACGGTTAGTGTCACGGGGTGCGGGTTGCATTGAAACTCATAATCCCTCCTATTAAATAGCTCTCAGACAAAAATGTTTCTCCGAAAAACTCATTAGTTTCTTATTTTGAACAGTCGTATTGTATTATGTATATGAATTTTATTATTTAAACAAAATGTTTGGTCGAAATGTTTACTCATATATTTTTGTTAATTAGCAGTCTAAGTTTCATCTATGCCTTAAAAATGCTTAGAAAATATTTATTTTCGACAGTGAAGACAAATCACATGACATGATATTAGTTCTTTATGTCCAAACCATGTTTACTGTTTACAACGGTATCGTTAACGTAGAAAAAGAGGAGATAATTCTCAGTTGAACATAATCAGTGGAACGTAACATTGACGTGGCAATGTTAACTTTCAAGGCATTTTCCAATTATTACTATTGCCATTACTCTTTTTTAGTAATCATTACTAATAGCAGTGTCAAACCTTCTTGATAAGTTAACAAGGATATATTTTTATGTGTATATTTGTAAAAAATTTGTATTTTTTATATGTATATATTTTACATGTTACCTGCCCTACTCGTCAAGAAGCCACATTGGATCTATGTTATTCTAATGTCCGTGACTCTTATAAATGTAAAGCCATGCCACCCATTGGGGCATCAGATCATGATATGGTT